>PVIJ01009968.1:0-63251 GCA_004024925.1 Scalopus aquaticus | reverse complement strand
GAGCATCAAGTGAGACTGGAGAGGTCTGCTGTGCCTTGTGGGTTAGCTGTGGCTGGGGACTGAATTCATGCCACAGTGGCTGATAGCGCTGAGACTTTAATCCCTGCACCACCAGGGAGGCCCCGAAAACATTTTTATCACCTTCCAAAAGAAGTTCCATGTCCCTCCTCCCAAACCCCTAGCCAGCCTCTCATCTGATTTCTATTTCTATAGATTTGCTTATTGTAAACATTTCATATAAATGGAATCATATAATATGTGGTCCTTGTGATTTATTTCTTTTGCTGAAGCACAATGTTTCCAAGGTTCATCCACATTATAGAATATATCAGTACTTCATTCCTTTTTATTGCCAAATAAAATTCCATTACATAAAATTTTTAAAATTATCTTTAAGATTTAAAAAAAAATCTCATATGAATGTACCACATTATTTATCCATTCATCTGTTCATGTACATTTGAGCTGTTTCTATTTTTTGTAATCATGAATGATGTTACTAGGAACATTCATGGACAAGTTTTTGTGTAGATATATGTTTCATTTCTCTTGGTCAGGAACCCAAGGAGTGGAACTCTATGCTTAGGTTTTGGAGAAACTATCAAACTATTTTCCAAAGTAGTTGTACCATTTTACATTCCATTAACAATGGTTGAGTGTTCCAATTTTTCAATATCCTAGCTAATGGTTGTTATCAATCTTTCTGAGTATAGGCATTAGTGGCTATGAAGAGGTGTATCTCTGTGGTTTTGAACTCTGTTTTCCTGAGGCTAATAATGTTAAAATTTTTTCATGTGCTTATTGACGTTTGGTATACCTTCTCTGGAGAAATATCTATTCGGATACTTTGCCTATATTTTAAACAATGGGCTGTATTTTTATTGTTCAATTCTAAGAGTTCTTAAAATATTCTGGACATTAATCCCTTATCAGGTACAGGCTTTGTAAGTATTTTCTTCCATTCTCTGGTCTGTCCTTCTGTTTATTCTTAGGGGTAGCATTCTAACAAGGGATGGAAATTAAGAACCTCACCTTGAATATACATTTTAAAATTCCAGTGGTGAGAAACAAAAGGTCAGACACAACCAACCAATAACAAACCCTAGATATTTGACTGTAGAACTGAGATTACCAGAGGGGCATGGGAAGGATAGAAAATGTGGAAGGTGCCCAATAGACTATGGTGAAGTACAGGTGCCTGAAGGTGGGTGTGGTGTAATAACATACATCTGAAGGGATGTGAACCTATACTTCTGAATCAGTGCTGTAAACCAGTGTTACTGTTGGGGGAGAAAGGACGACCTGAAAAAACTCCAGATAGGTTTTTACAGACCCCACCCCCACCCCAGACCAAAGAGATCCAAGACACCTAGGACTACGAATCCCATAATGCCATCATCACCGAAGGGAGGATGCTGGGAACTGAGGGTAGAGTTAAACAGCCATGTTTGATATATAACCAGACATGTGGGCTTTGGGGCTCTCTCTTGGCTGTTAGCCAGGTTTTGGCACACCGTTGGGATTCCAGCTCAGCAGAACTGGTAGGATGCATTCACCAATTTATTATTTCTTTTTTTCCCCCTTCCTTTGTAAATAAGCCCTTTATTAGTGTTACTGTGTGTGCCTCCAGTTGTGTCTTATTATAAGTCACTTTTTAAGCACACGGGTGAGGCCCCACAGTTAGTCACCTCATTTTATATGGGGCTGCCCTGTAACATTACCTCAATTAAAAAAAAATTCCAGGGTTACCTCCCAGAAATGGGACTTGGAGGTGACGGTGGAGTAGAAAAGGGATTTTAAGTTTTAGTATATAAATTCTATAAGTAAAAATTTTTTTTTACCATGTATCACTGTTCATGGTTTTAAGAAAAACCAGTTTTTTGTTTTAAGTTACTACAAACAGAAGTATTACTAGAGTAAGAAGCACTTAAATTTAAGAAGCGCTTGGCATCAGGGATGCTAAGATGACGTGTGAGTTTGGGCATAAAAGTATTTCCTAGGGTAAGGACAGTAGAAAGTAGTCCAGGCAGAGGACCCTTTCATGGTGCCTCTGCCTCACTACCCAGACCTCAGCCCAGTTAAGCATCTGAATCCCACAGTATTTGCAGTTATTTAGCTCGTAGTCCAGGTCACTGTAAATTAATTAAAACACTAATTGTGTTTTTATCATCATAGATTTCATCTGTAGATGGCTTTATAATTTGCTGGTGTGCTATACATTTAAATCCTGCTCAGCTCCTGGGCAATTAACTGGCTACTGATGTTCTCTTCTTGAAAAAATGGGAGAACATCCTGATAGGGGTGTTTGAACAATTAAGTGAATAATGTAGGTAAAGCACTTAGCACTCAAGATACACTCAAAGCATGCTAGTTTTCTTTCTACAGGTGAGGATAGCAAAGTTTACAGAGCCTTGTTTTTGCTGAAAAGTTTCTGATTCCTGACATCCAATGCTCTTCTCACCAGTCCTTTAACACCCACATCCACTCTGCCCAATCAGACTATGAGCCTTTTAATGTACATACTGTGTCCTATTGGCCTTTGGATCTTGACATTTATGATTATATGTTCAGTAAATGAGTTTAACATAAATCATACTGCAAATGCTTACAACTGTCCATTATATACATCCAGCCATGCTGACCTTCTAGTTCCTAAAACACACCTAACTCTTCCTACTTTTGCACATATTGTTCTCCATCACCTATCTAAAAAATACCCATTCTACCACCATCCCCACATCTTGTCACAGAACCCTATTTCCTTCATAGCATCTATCAGATTTTTAACTGGACTCTTAAGTTCCATAATGGCAGGGCTCGCCTGCCCTGTTCATCCTTGAATTCCCAGTGCCTGTAACAACGCCTGGCACATTGTACATAGTAAATGAAAGGACACAATCTGTCTGACATGACAGCTAGTTAACTGCCTGAGAAGATTAAAGATCAGGTTTTCATTTATCCCAATGGTCTTTTCATCGTGCCTCACTTTTCACAACACGCTTCTGTATTGTATTCTGTATTGTGTATATAATGCATGTATAAACTGCCACTAATTTAAATGATTGCAACTTATGACCATTGCATCCATACTATATAAATTTCTGTATTACATCCATACTATATAAATCTCTGTATTTTCAGTGAAAAACCGAAATGTACTCATCATTAACTTGAAGTTGAGTATAAATAGTACAGTAACAAGCATGCTGTGCCACATTAGGTACATTATCAAAATATTCTATCATTCTAGAAACTACAGGCATCTTATATTTTAAAAGTTAAAGAAGATACTTGGTCATTTATTTAATAACTCAGTTGACAGCCAGTCATAGGTTCAAGTTCCAACTTTGCCAATAATGGTTGGGCAAGTACTCTAAACTTCAGTTGACTCACCTGCAATATAGGGGTAACTAGTACTTGATTTAGGTTTGAGGTGAAGCTTAAAACCTTAGTTATATATGTAAATCACTCAACAAACCACTTAATGCCTAGCCCAAAGTAAAGAACTGAAGGGTTACTTTAAGGACAAAAAAAAGTAGTTAGGAGTTAAAATGCCTGTGTGTAGACATTAATGGACAAGTATTCCTACAGGGTCAGATCGCACTGCATTTAAAAAAAAAGATTTTATTTTTATTTATGCATACAAAAACTGGGCTGTAGGCCAGAGGTGTGGGGGTGGGGAGGTTGAGAGGGTTCACCAGAGACAGAGTGAGGAGCAGAACAGGCAGACTGACTGAAATACTACTGTTAAGAGGAGCAGCAGGTGCGACATGAGAGGTCTGCTGAGCCTTATGTGGGTTAATTCTCTGGCCGGGCATCGAACTCATGCTGCAGTGACTGGCGACAGCTTGACAGTGCTGAGATTTAACCCCTGTGCCATCAGGGAGGCCCACTGCAGCATTTTTAAAAAACTAGATTAAACTTACGGGAAAGAAGGGAGTCAAGTGTGCTGTTTTCAATTTTTTATTTCCCCTGACGGAGGTTTCCCAATTTAAATCCATCTTAAAAATAAAATCATCTTGTATGACAGTAAAATAAAGTTTAAAAATTGTATCACAAAGACCATTCCTTAAAATACAAGTTAAGCATAGAAAAGAGAAATGACAAACCCAACTTTTAAAAAAACACTGTTCTGAAGTAAAGCTGAGAGCAAACAGGAGGCGGTAAGACCTCGGATTTTAAAAAAGCGTTAAAAAAAATCTCAAAATATAATGATGAAAATCTCAGGACTGAGTAGGTGCTCCTCCAATGACCATGTACCACATACATGGTATAACTAACTAATTACAGCTAATGTAACAATAAAGGGGAAAGAATTGCTTAATACAGCTAACTTAACTTTCCATAAACATAATGAACCTTACTGTACAGCAGTATCCCAAGATGTCTTTTACAAAAGGCTATGAACACTTCTTAAAATCATATATCTGAAAAGGGATTTTTATATAAAAGACATTTACATTTCAATAATAAAATTTTAATTTTAAAATGGGGATTCAAATAGGTATTTGAAAACATACAAATGGCCAACAAGCACATGAGAAAATGCTCAACATCATTAGCCACTGGGAAATACAAATCAAAATCACAAAAGATACTATTTTATTCCCACTAGGATGAAAGCAAAAGATTGACAATAAATGTTGACAAGAATATGGAGAAATAGGAATGTAGGCATATAAAATAGTGCTCTCATTGTGGAAAAGTTTGACAGCTCCACAAATGTTAGCGATCTTACTAACCACATGAGCAAGTCTACTCCCAAGTACACATCCAAGAAATGAAAATATCCACACAAAGACTTGCACATTAAGGTTCATAGCAGCATTAGGCAGAATAGACAAAGGTGGAAACCACCCAAAAGTCCATCAAAAGATGGTGTTATGTCAGTACAATATTACTTGGCAATAAAAAGAAATTAAGTACTGATACATGCCATAACATGAACCTTAAAAATATTATACGTGAAGGAAGGCAAGAACAAAAGCACACATAATATGTCATCAATTTATATGAACTGTTTAGAGTGGGCAAACTGTAGATGAGTGATAGGGAAATGGGTATGTTGGGAAAAATGGTGATTAACTATTAATGGTAGGTTCCATTAGAAGCAATGAACATGTTCTGAGGTGATGGCTGCACAACTGTGTGAATGTTAAACCCACTTGATTACACACTTTTAAATGGGTGAGTTGTAAGGAATGTCAATTATACCAATAAAGCTATTTCTTTTAAATGGAGGAGGGGCGCTAAGGAAAAAACATACTCAAGTATTTGTAGACAGCTAATTAATTTCCAAAGTAGTCAAAATACTTCGGGCTAACATTAGTTGAGTTTTTGGGTGACCTCATCACAATATTCTCTACTAAACACTTAACAATGAACTAAAACTAGCATATTCAACAAGATAAACTACAAAACAAACTACAACTACAGAAAAAAAATGCATCTGACAAATTCAATCACAACCTAGAATACACTTTTTCACCATAGCCCCACTTGATCATACCAACTGCTTAGATACGCCCAAAGGATGAAGGTGATGTTAAGCAAATAATGGGTTGAGTAACAACATTCTTCACTTTTTGCCTAACTTCATTAATACAGGAAAAAAATGTTAAAAAGCAAAAGGTGAGAGAATAAAAATTCGTTGACGTTCCACAAAATATTACAAAGAGACTAAAAGATTTCTTCCCTCTGGCCAAAACCGAGAGTAAAATCGCAACGTGTAAAATGGACAATCTCTAATACTCGGTATTAGACCTCAGTGAGTTAGAAGAAAAAAAAAAGGTAAACAAGCAATGTGTGTATGATCCGGGTAGCAGGAAAGTCTGGGTGCGATTGCAGGCGGGGTCCCTAGCGGGCCCTCGGCCAACCCCGCCGCGGGCGCCTCAGCTGGGGCCTGGTGCGGACCGGCGTCCCAGACTGAGGAGCTTCGCCTCGGCGGCGCCAGGGGAGCCGCTCCGCTTGGAGGTCAAGCCGAGAAGCGCCGTCAGGTTCTCCCATGGGCTCCACCCTCCCCTCCTTCACTCCCTCCCCTCGGCGGTCCCCCGAGGGAACAGGCGGGGCGCGGCGAGCAAAGACAAGGTGGGGGGGGGGTAGCGTCCTCAGCGAGAAAAGCTCCGCCGCCCCAGAGTGGCGGCCGCGGGTTATTAATAAACTCCGCTTCTGCCCAGGCGCCGCTGCCCCGTCCGGCCGTAGGATCGGCAGGGCCTGCGACCGTGGCTGAGCAGCCAGAGTGAGAGTCCGGGCCCCAGCCCGCGCCGCCGCGCTGAGGGCGGCGGCCGGGCGGAGAATAATGCACACTGGGTAAAAACACATTTATATACGAACCTCCGAGAAAATTTTCCAACAATTCCTCCGTCCGACCACCATGCACCAGGACAGGAAACAGCCGCCCGGCCCCCAGGCCCCGCAACCCGCATAGCTTATCTGAGGCCCGCCCCCAGTCTCCATTGGGCTGTCATTACGTCACTCACTAGACGCTTCCTGCTTTCCATTGGCTCAAATTTAGGTGATGCGGAAAGGAGACCGCCCTATCCCCAGCCCCTTTCTTGACGTCAACTTCGCGGTGCCTTACAGGCAGCGCTTGAGTGGCTCGTGCCAAGTGCGGAGTCAAAGTTCCTGCGTCTGACTGGTTAATAGGACCGCTCATCCCAGACCAACACCGCCTCTTTGACAAGTGAATTATGCCGGTTCTGGGGCCCCAGCGGGAGGCGCCATTTTGTGGCGAGGGAGGGAGGCTGGCCCTTGTGACTAGCCAGGAGGGAGAAGGGGGTGACAGGCGCCATTTTCCCCACAGGGGCTAGGAGATGGCCTTGGCTCTCCCGGTGGGCTTGCTGGAGCGCGTTCTGGAGACCGATTGGGCTTTACGTAGCGATTGCCGAGTGCCGACCCTTTGGGAGGGATCTGGTAGGGAGGGATAGGAAAGAATGGGACACCTAGCTGCTCCCTGGGGCTCTGGGTGCCTGCTGAGGCCTTGATCCCGGACGAGTACTCCGCTTTCGCGAGTATGCTGGTCGTTGACTGCCAAGTTAGTCGGCGCTTCTCCTGTCGCTCCAACATCTCCATGGAGTGGGAGGGTGAACCTCTGGGCGGTGGTCTTAAGATTTCGCTGATAGACCCCGGGGGGTGCTTTTGCGATTTCATGTTTAGATTCAAAAATAATGGTGTCGCTACCTTTTTATTTTTGTGTGTCGCGAATTAAAGGAAAGTGGAAAGGGTAGGAAAAGCATTGATTCGGCCTTCCCTAACCTATTAAGAATGGATACAAATTAATCGTGAAGTTTAGGCAATGTTTATTGTAGCTATTTTTTGTTGCTTATTGTAGCCAGCTTTTTCTGAACTAGATACTAGTTATTGGAGATACTAGTTGTTTCAGAAGTATTCGTTTGCTTTGGTAGGCAGGCTATCAAAGATGAGATAAAGTGTGCGGATTCCAGATTTGTTTACAGGTGTAGAATTGGGGAATAACTGAGACTGAGGAGACTGGCTTGTAAACAAATTTGTGTACTAGTTAGAAAAACTGGAGAGAACTGGATTTTTACTGTCTTTTGCAGTTCAGGTGATTATGGAATTATTTACAATAGCCGGGAGATTAAAATAAAAAGTAGGGTGCCTATTAAGTGAATGTATTGAAAATATTTTTGGTTTGCATTGCGTGCAGTTTTGAGAGTTTAACTTTTTGGTGGAGGTTGGGGAGCCAGCTGACAAGAGGTATAGCTTTCACTACTGCCTAAATTTATTGGAAGGCAAGGAGAATTTTGAGTCTTATTCAGTGCACAGCAGTTCATATTATTTCTGACATACTTAGAAAATTGAAAAATGTGACACAAAATTGGGTGAGGTTACTTGAAACTGGAGGAATTAGGTCACTTAAAAAGTCTTGAACGTAACGAATATATTCCTATGTTACAGAGTTGAGATGAAAAATAAGGTATTTTTTTTTTTAATTTTTGTACCTTCCAGATGTTACATCTGTCAGATATGTTATTAAAAGAATCAAAATACTTTATACAGGTTAGCTATTGATTATGTCCGGTGTAGTCAGTCTACTTGTTAAAACGCTTAACATAAACACATAAAATGTTAAATCACCCTATAATTGTAGATTGCATTTAAAGGACATCTTTTATCTCAAACCTACTGAGTGGTTGTAAAAATTGAATACTTCAAATTTGATTTAGGGAGAAACCTTATTTCTGACTTTGTCACAGGTTGAGAAATTTTGTGTTTTACCAGTGACTAGAGTTCAAATGTACATAGTTTTTAGGGCCATTTGTAATCTTAATAATTTCACTTCAAGTCTGTTGTCGTACTTTTTATCAAATTAATGTCTTTCACTTCCAGTCTTTGCTAGAACAGACTCTTATGTATATAATTTTCTTGATTTTCTCCATAGGCTGATTTGCTTCTAGTCCCCATCAAAAAAAATGTTACCGTCATGCTTTTTAATATTTCTTTTAGTAACTCTAGATTTTCTATAGAATTGGTTGTTTTTGGCACTTTGTAGAGTGACATAACCATTAACACATTATATATGTAGAAAAACAATACACTGAATTTTTTTTTTTTTAAGGATTTATTTATTTATACATACAAGCTGGGGTACAGACCAGAGGTATGGGGTGGCAAGAGGGTTCACCAGGGACAGAGCGGGGAGCAGAACAGGCAGATCAGAAATACACTGCTGAGGGGAGCAGTGGGTGAGGCAGGAGAGGTCTGCCGCACCATGTGGGATTCTCCCCAGCCGGGCATCGAACTTGCATCACCGCTGCCAACAGCTCCACAGCGCAGCGCTTAACCGCTGCACCACCAGGGAGGCCAATACACTGAATTCTTAAAACGAATCTCTGGAGGAAGACCCTTTAGGTGACTGATTTATTAAATTACTTCTATAATAAATTATAATTGTTTAAATCATGGATTTGTAGATAAATATTAAAGAACTTAAAAACTAATAACTTCATCACCATTAGGAGCTGTGGTTATAGGTCTGTCACTTGTCTCAGAAACTGTTACCTCATGTATAAGGTAAAACAACTAATTTCAGTGTGTATTGGGAGGATATATGAAAATGTAGATTAAAAAATACAGTGTCTACCAAGGATGCGTTTTTTAGAGACGCTTTTCAAGTACTTAGTAAATGTTCGCCCATCTCTTCAATTCACACATTAATGGTGGCAAATGTTCTTAAACACTGATAATTCCTTTGAAATTCTGATGAAAGCTATGGAAAAAAACAGCTTTGTGTGTTTTTTGTGTCTTCTAAGGTTCTTGGACCCAGAGTTGAGTCCATCTGTAAAAAGAAAGCATTGATAAGGGCTTAATTAGAGCATACTTTTGGAAGTATTGTATGATTAGCTTACTTAAAATGTTCCTTTCCAATGTCAGTAAATATTAATGCTGACAGACATAAACATAAGAATGTTAGTCGCTAATAGTATGTTCCCCTCATTTCATGCTATTCAGTACAATTCCAGTTTGAATGCAACTTTTCCATTTTATCAACTCTACCTTTGAGGGGGCCACCCTGGTGGCACAACAGGTTAAGTGCAGCACTATGAAGTTATCCAGAGCCACTGTAGCTCGAATTAGATACCGGGCCAGTGAGTTTCACACATGGCTCAGCAGACCTCTCCTGCCTTGCCCACTGCTCCCCTCAGCAGTATACTTCAGTTGATCTGCCTGTTCTGCTCCCCACTCTGTCTCTGGTGAATCCTCTCACCACCCCACACCTCTGGCCTAAACCCCAGCTTGTATGCATAAATAAATAAATCTTTTTAAAAAACAAAACAAAAAACAGCTCTACTTTTGAACCACTTCAAAAATGTCACCCAACAATGAGCTCCCAAGTTTACTAGTTGTGGCTAATGTGTATTGTTTTTAGTGGCAAACTAAGAGGTGAATATATTCAATTCACAAAATATTTATAAATCTAAAGCCCCTCCAAACTCAAGGTACAAGATGTTAGCTATCATTTTGGCTTTTAATCACATTTGCTTAAATCTAAAGTAGAATGTTCCAGACAAAGCAAAAACCAAGTTTCACTAATATACATTGTAAGTCTACAGTTTTTCAAATGAGCTAAGTAGTGGGTAGTTCAGGAATGGAACCACTATCTTGAACACTTTATTCTTCTTGGAAAGCATACTTTTGAGACAAAGTGGTAATTTTTTTTAAAGGTGAAGCTCATGTCTCCAAATAAGCAGCAAAACAGATACACTATTTTAGAAATACCACTAGATTTTGAGGAGAAAAAAATCTAGGTCAATCTTACAAGTTAACACCGAATGGCATTCAAAGATATGAGGTGCAAGTTATAAAAAGTTTTAAGGTTCCACCCTCCTACCCCAACTTTGGCATCAGTAAGGGCTATTTGAAAGGATGATTTAAAAAACAAGTGAACTGGTAGCAAAACAAAACACTGGAATATATTTGTAATGGTGATCCCCAGGAAAAGGGGAGGTTCCAGGTTCCCTGCCCCATCCAAGGGAGGGTGGAGCTGAGCAGGGAAAAGAAGCTGGAGAGAGGACTACAAAAGGAAGGAAGCAGGATGGAGAGCAAGGAGATCTGAAGGAGGCACGTGGAACAAAGAAACTTGAAGAAACTGCATGCTTCTTGGTCCTGGACTGGTTGAAACGTGGGTGAGAGACCCATGGAGAGGCTAACAATGGCAGCTTTTATCTTGGTTTTGCTCTTTTCCTCCCAGACTTGTCTGTTTCTGTCTGACCCTTTTCTATGGGTCTCTGCCAGAAGGTGCTTTAGAATTGTTGCAGGATTTCGGGGCTTGCTTTGGGCCAATCCTGTTGGGTGGACTTTTACTCACGAGGGGATGGGTAGCTTTGGGTGTTTGATTTGAAAACTGTATTGTCTTTTCTGTGTTGCACAGTAATTGTATTAAAAGGTCCTTTCCATTAAAGGTCTGTATGTTTTTGTCTTGATGTGGTGAATGGCAGAACCTATTTAGAGCAGGCAGGTTTGGGGTTTATGGGGTGCCCCTCTCCTTGTCCTGTAACAGATTCTCCAAGGATATTTTCCCCCTAAAATGGGGATATTTAACCATTAGTAACTTAACTTGCATTAAATAAAGATTTCATTACACTTTAGAGGGTTTTAACCAAATTTTAGACTTAATTTTAAGAAAACCGAGAATTGGGATATTCATATACCATAAAATCCACCATATTTAAAGTGGTCACTTTAGTGGTCTTTAGTAGAGTCACAAGGCTATGCAACCATCACTATCCAAAAACATTTTCACGTCTAGAGTTCATCTTATTTCCACAAAACATAAAAATGTTTTGACAGATGAGCCATTTTACATCCTATTGGCAAGGTAGGGTTTCAGTTTCTCCACATTGTGGTCCACTTCTTCACTAGACTTGCTTGTGTGAAATCTCATTCTGATTTGCATTTCCCTAATGACTAGTGATGTTGAACATCTGATTATTATGTTTCTCTTTGGAGAAATGCCTATTTGAATTCTCATTTTTAAAGTGGGTCATTTGATATTTTTAAGAGTTCTCTATATGCAGATTTACTGCGTATCCATTCTTTGGATTACTTTTTCACTTTCGTAAAGTGTCCTTTGAAGCAGAAATTGTTAAATTTTGATGACGTCCATGTTGGGTTTTTTCTTTTTATGCTTTTGTAGTCAAACTATTGCTTAACTCAGGGGCCTCCCTGGTGGCGCAGCAGTTGAGCGCTGCACTGTGGAGCTGTTGGCTGCGCGCGATGTGAGTTAAATGCCCAGCCAGGGAGGATCCCACAGTGTGGCAGACCTCTCCTGCCTCACCCGCTGCTCCCCTTAGCAGTGTATTTCTGATCTGCCTGTTTTGCTCCCCACTCTGTGTCTGGTGAACCTTCTCGCCGCTCCATGCCCCTGGCCGATACCCCAGCTTTTATGTATAAATAAAAATGTTTTTAAAAAAAAACCCAAAAACTATTACCTAATTCAGTCACTAACATTTATCCTTATTTTTTCACAAAGTTTGAGGTCTTACATTTAAATACTTGATGCACTTTGAGTCTTATTTGAGTGAGGAAAGTTCCAGTTTCATGCTTTTTCCGTGTAGCTACCCAGCTGTCTCAAACCTTTTTTACATTATTCCTTTCTATTCAATACATTTCCTCTCACCAACCCTCCTTGAAAATCGACTGCAAATTTAAAGATTTGTTTCTGGACTCAATTTTTATTCCATTGGTCAAATTTTCAAATTCCACTTTTCATTTCATTGTTGCTGTATACAAACACAACTCTTGGTCAGGGTTTTGTCCTGCAGCCTTGTTATCTGTGGATTCCTTAGGGTTTAAAGAACATGTCATCTGTGAATATAGTTTCCTTCTCAGTCTGAATGTCTTTTATTTCCTTCTCTTTACTAATTGTTTCAGCCATATCATATACAATGCTCAATAGAGTGGCAACAGGGGACATGATTAATAGCTGATCTTAGAGAGGAAGTTTTGATAGTCTTTCATTAGCTTTAGGTTTTTGGTAGATGCTTTTCAGCTTCAGAAAGTTTCCTTGTATTTCTAGCTTGAGTATGAAAATGAATTTAAAAGGGACTTCAAGATTGGCAGGAGGCACTTAGAGCATTCAAATATTGAGTGTAAACTGACAAATCTTACTATGAACTAGAATCTATAAAGGAGTTGTCACTTGGGCTTTCAAAAACCTGGAGGGGGGATTACCTCACAAATTACTTAAAAGACACTCATTCTTCCCGGTGATAAAACCCTACATTTCTTAGCTGGATCTGAAGAACCATATCACCCCAGATTTTAGAGATAGACAAAGTCATATGAACTTTCTGGCTTGTGATATAATAGGTAGCAGTATGTACACTGTGTACTGGTCCTTAAAGGGCAAGAGTGCATGCCTTGTTTGTTTTATTTAAAGTCTACAGAGTTGTGACCTGTCTTAGAACACGTATAGTACTAAACACAAAAGAACAAGGGGCCTAAAATAGCACTGGATCATTTTAGGTAGTTGAATGCCAGTCTGGGTCTACCTACCTTTGGTGTGGAGATGGGTACTCTGTTAATTTTGGTCTTTTTTGGTCTACAGGTCAACACTTCAATCTTATGTTACAGCCAGAAAGGGGGGAAAAAATGTATATTGAAAGAATCCCTACCCTTGTAGAAATACATCAAAGTGTGAAATGCTAATACAAGGGTAGCCAATCCCATGAAAACCTAGAATTTAGGATGAAAGTTAAAGTCACAGATAATCCTCACCAAAATTTATAGAGATGACACTTTTATAACTGATGTTTATACCATCGACAAACACTAATGCAATGCCCAAGCCCTTAAGGTATTCTGCTTTATTTTCCTGAAGACCTAGGTTAGTCATATTAATAAAATTCTTAATTACTTTCTTTAAGCTTGCTTCAGAGACTACATCTGGGACTCAACAGCATACAGCTATAGGGCTGTGGTTTGGCCATATTCTGGCCTCTTCCAGAAGTGTACATAGCAGTCACACTATCTTGGTAAAGTGTGAAAATTAGCAATTACCATTTTACTACCTGCAGAAAACAGATTAACTTCCTTTATTTAATACTGATAAATAACTTTAAAAAAAATGGATGGCTTAAATTAACAAAGTGAAGATTTTATGTTTTTAACAAAGACAAAATACTGAAATCCACACAAAGTCAGAATTAACTTCTATAAATTAAAAGTTATTGATTAGTCAAATGGGGAAAAGCAATGTTTTTAAAAAATCAACATGCAGCTAATTACAGGTTTGTAAATACAGTACTCTATAAAGTTATACAAAAGTCCTATAACCTTGTCTAGAAACACGTATCAAGATTCATGATCTGTAAGAAAACTAAAATTTGATGTTAAATTTCAGGAAATAATGAAAATATTGAGGTATATATTGACTGCATTAGAAATTAACATTTGAACATTAGTATTTAATATAATCTAATTTTAAGGACTTTTAGTTAAAATCTGTAAATGGTTATTAGTTTGGAGTGTATGACACAGGAGACAATAACTTTTTCTTAAGACATGTCAATACATTTTCTTGGAACAAAACCTCAGCAAAAGAGAATTTTCATACTATTCATGGGAATAACTAAAACCTTTATTAGATATGGTTTTCCAATAACAATAATGTGAAAATTGGAATTATCAATTCAAAGAGCAGTGAAGTCTGAAATTTAAAAAAGTAGACTAGGTATTAGGTAGGGGATAAAAGGTAAGGGAAGATGAAAATGTTTAATACTATTCAGTATCTCCCCTCTGTACACAATGTTGCATATATACAACTCCATTTTAATCTTACTGATTTTATATAATAGTGAAATCCCCTCAAGCAACCAAGTATACAGATGGTATCCAACTGGGGGAGGGGGAGTAGAAACACACTTGATTAACAGTTTTCACCCACACATTTTAGACAGACAATTCTTTTTTTTCTTTTTTTTTGTCAAGATTTTCATAGGAAATTCATAAATATAGGAAATACTTTCACTCCTTCAGTGTTAAAATAGAAAACCAAACAGTGCCAACAGCAGTGGCTTAATTATTGGCATACAAGAAAAACACAACACCAATGGGTTTTCTTCATTATGCATTTTAAATATGAATATTTGCATTTGTTTCATTTTTACAGTTATAAATTTTCTAGTCTGTTATAGATAACAGCATTTAATAGTTTTTAATCCATTGAGATGTTGCTTTCAATTTGAAATATTGTGTGTATACATGTATATAAAAAATAACTCAATGTATGACTCATCTGACAGATGTTTAAGATCAATAAAGGCTTATTTTTGAACATGCAAGTTAGGAGAGGGAAGCAAGCCAACCTCCCTACATTGTCTTGTTGCTGGCTTGTTTTTGCAGTGGTATCAATAGTGGTTTTTGGAGGGAACCGTCTGCCTTTAGCCTAAGAGCTGATACCACAATCAGTAAGAGGGATAAAGGAGATGGTGTGTGTGTGGGGGGTGGGGGAATGGGGTGATTGGATGTTAAATTTTAAAAGTGTGCATTTCACACTCTTTGTAGGTACAGGATAAAAAGAGGCCAATGAAGAAAATATTTTATAATTAGGAAAAAACTGCAATCAAATAAAGACATAATAGCCGAATTAAGTTATTTTAATAGATTGCATATATAGATGTTTAGCCATACTCTGATTAACTCTTTAAGAGTAGAACTTAGGTCCAATTTACATGCTTCAAATACCACCTTTCTTATTTGTTACAGTAAAGTCTTGTATCCAAATATCCACTTGTACACTGAGAGCTTTAAGAAAAAACAGGACACAGAGGGAGTTGCCATTTTTTAGCAGCAATGAAATATCACTAACCCCTTTTAACATACCGAATTCAAGTCACTATCAGAGGTGAGTGCACCACAAAGTCACCAGGTACAAAATTGCTAGTTCATTTTTAAATTAATAACTTGAAATTACCCCTCCCCCCCCTCCCCATTACATCCCTTCTTTTTATAAACAGCAAACATTTTGCTATTTTATACATAGGCTAGCAGGCTTGTTTCAATATGAAAGTGCTAATTCATTTACAGATTTTTTTTAATCAGTTATGTAGTGCTACAATAAATGTCCAATCTACATAGGAACAATCTTTGATGAATGAAAATGAAGACTGAATAAGGCTATCCATTACCTTATCTTATTTACATATAAAGAATAGATACCCAATGGTGAGAAGAGACAGAAATCGGACAAATACTCATAGGTGTAAAAATTACATCTACCTTTGAGCTTATACTGTAAATGAGACATTTTAAATAGTCCTGTAGCCCATGCCTAGTTTTTCCTCAGAAAAAGAAAAGCTGCCTTCATGACATCCCCTCTTGTTTCAGATTTCCACAGTGTCACTTGAACTTTCAGTCAGAATCTTACTTTCTTCAAAAAATAAAGAAAATAACCCCACCCCGTTTACCTCCCCTCCCCACCCCAATCCCTCTGGTTTTTTTTTCAGTGCCAAGTTGCATGATCAGGTCCCACCTCCTGGGTTTTTTGTCCATCTATTGATCAATTAGAGTAGATAACATGAACCAGTTCTGGAACCACTACTAGGAGGAACACAAGCTCTTCACTACAATCACACAGCAGGAAAGAAAGTGGTAACTCAATTCATCCCTGGTGCCGGGCCTCCAAAATTGAAAGAACTTGGCACAACTGGAGCACTGAATTTGTATCCTCCATGTTTCTCGATCATTTTGGACTCTAGAAAACACACAAATGCAAGTTTAGTAGATCGTTCAATTATCTGACTACTTCTATAGGACATAAGCAATCAACAGACATTAGTTAACAAATTAATAGCATGCATTAGTAAGGAAGTCCCAAAGTTGGCCTCTGTCTTTCCACCAAATATGTAAGAGCAAGAGAGAATATTTTGAAGAAAAGATAAACTCACCTATTGCATAGAACTCAGAACACGTTTATTTTCCATCATAAAAACAAAAACCAAAAAAATCTTTAAAGGCCCCATTTTGAGGAAAATACATAAGTAGGACCAAGTTTCTAATGGGAATATAAAGAAGGTAAATCCAATCACAAAATATTTCCAACAGATATGCTTTGTTTATAAGGAGGACCCTTCTTTGAACATAAAACTAGTCGGGTAATAGTATCAAGGACTATATCACATTGTTAGACTGTATATTATTTAAAATGTCCTTTTTTGAAATGCATACCAAATGTTTAAAGATGGAAAGACATGAAGTTTTCTGTAACTCTTACAGTTTTTATAGAATCTTCTACAAACAAGCTCACCAGGAGCTTGAACAATTTTATTAAAAGCTCCTCCTATACACTAAAAGTAGTCTTCGACTAATGCTTAAAATCAATAAGGGAGAGCAAGCAAAAATTTATTTCACTTCCTTCTTTTAGAGTGAAATCCTATCACCTGCAATAAGGTAGCTTTTTATAATTTAAAATAAAAATTTATAGTCATAGCAAATCATTAATTACATTAAAGAGGGCTTGTGTTTAATCAACATACCATGGGCTGCTCTTCTTTGATCGGCCAGAGTTGCTATATCCTGTAACTGTTTTCTTTGTTCTTCATTTAGACCATGAGTCAGGGCCTGATACCACACAGGATTACGATTTTGTATAGCTATCAAAAAGAAAAGGGGAAAGGGAGCTATTAGTAGAGAGGCCTAATAACTGTACGGCATGCATAGATAAAAAAAATCTTTAAAAAAATCCTTCTCATAATTTATACATCAAGCAAGCAAGGATTCAGATCCCAAACCATTTCTTATATAATAATTAACTAGGCAAACCTTAGAAGTAGAAATAACTCAACCCCTGTAGATTATTTAAGATTAGAATTCTCAAACCCCTAAATTAAGAAACAAAACCCAGTAAGAATTGAGTTGATGAGATAAATGGGGGCAGTGTTAAGTGGCACAAAAAAATACCATATATATTTTTTGCTTATTCAAAAACCTTTATAAGAAAGGTTTCAAAAAGTCTACACTCCAGTTCTTCTACACATAAATAAATAAAATCTTTTAAAAAAATATGTATATATATACGGTCTCCCTGGTAGTGCAAAGGGTTAAGTCTCAGCACTATGAAGCTGTTGGCAGCCACTGCAGCAAGAGTTCAATCCCTGGCCAGGGAGCTGACCCATATGGTGCGGCAGACCTCTCCTGTCTTGCCCGCTGCTCCCCTCAGCAGTGTATTTCAGTCAGACCACCTGTTCTGCTCCCCACTGTCTCTGGTGAATCCTCTCACCATCCCACACCTCTGGCCTACACCCCAGTTCTTGTATGTGTAAATAAATCTTAAAAAAAAAATGTGTATTTAAAAAAAAAGGTTTTTGTCTTTCTATAGAAAGCACTGCATACTTGACAGTTAAGATCACAATGTGCTCACATTTTTGTATTATAGCCAAAATAATGGTCAAACTCAATCTGCAACAAAATTTTCTCATGTTATAAGAGTAGGTATTACAATCTCATAATATTTCATAAAAACATACAAGAGCTAAATTTATTATGGTAGTAAACCTGACCATATGTTTCCCTATTACAACATGCAAGTGAATAACCATACAAAGTGGGGAAGGATAGTGAGAAAGAAGCTTTTCCCTAAAGAAATTTTTTTTTCTTTTAAAGAAGAAAAAAAAAATTTTAAACTAATTCCAAGAATTCCTCACATAGGTCTTTGGTATTTTGTGGAGAAAACCTGACATTCAATTACATGATTTTCTATTTATACTTTAATACATTTACAGTGCATGGGTCCTCTAATATAAACCATCTCTAAGGGTTAACTTATGTTAATGTCTACAGAATAGGCAAAACCAAGTAGATGTCAACTCAATTCTTGCTACCTACCCTGTAATTCAGAGGTCATTTCTTTCTATTTCTACAACCTTTTACCGAAATTACTTTGTCATGGACTTAGATGACTTAGTTATCAAAGAACTTATTCTACATCTAAGTGTATAATGTATAGGAATGATAAATAGCACTGCAGTTAACTCTGAGGAGAAAGATGTTTCAAATATAGTGCCAATTTTAATTTCCTAAGTCAGATGGTGAAATACAGATGTTATATCTTACTGAAATTAAAGAAACATTGGTAAACTAAAACAAAATTGGCATCAAATAGGCTATAGTTACACACAATGACACGTGAAAAAAGAAAAGGCATTCCAAGACCATTAATGTTACAGTAAAATTCTCAGACAGGTAATGACAGGTATAACAGTGGAGGAAAAAGATACACAAATATACAGCACACAACAAAGTCATTAGAAGAAGAGCCATTTACTTTGGTGAAAAGTTAAGAAATGTGATATGGGAAAAAGGAATTGTCACTGTATGAAATTTTTAAATCTACACTACTATAATGTGTTTCAAAGTGACATTTTAAATAATAGGATGTTTGAAACTGGCAACAGCAGTATGTTGATAGTTATTTCTCTCAAATCCTATTATATTCTAATTTGGTATGATATGCAGGCATACCTTATTTTTATTGTGCTTCATCTGACTGCTTTTTTTTTTTTTAAACCAATGAAGGTTTGTGGCAACCCTGTGTCCAGCAAATCTATTTTTGACTGGCATGTTTTCACTTTGTGTCTCAGAATTTGGCGATTCTTGCTATATTGCAAACTATTTTTATTATTCTTATGTCTGTAATGGTGATTTGTGATCAGTGTGATCTTTGATGTTAATATTGTTACTGCTGTGGGGTGCAACAAACCCACTCATATAAAATGGAGAACTTAAGTGATTTGTATGTTGTGCCTGTTTCACCAACCTGTAGTTCCCCCATCTCCCTCTCCCTTTTCCCTGAGACAAAACAATATTGTAGTAAGTCAAAGAAAGATTCACAGGGCTTTACTTTAAATCAAATGCCAAAAATGAATGGACTCCATGCAAAAGACATTTCAAAAACCAAGATAGGCCAAAAGCTAGGATCTAGCACCAGTTATCCAAGTTGTGAATGCGAAGTGAAAGTTCTTGCAGGAAAGTGAAAGTGCTATTCCAGTGAATGTACAAATAATAAAGAAGTGAAATAGCTTTATTGTTAACAGAGAAAAAGTTTTAATGGTTGGGGTAGAAGATCAAATCTGCCACATAACTTCTGTAAGCTAAAGTCTAATCTAGAACAAACACCTCACCTCTCCAATCTTGTGAAGACAGAGAGAAGTAAGAAAGCTGTGTAAGTCTGAAGATAGCAGAGGTTGTATCATGAGGTTTAAGAAAAGATGCTGTCTCTGTAACAAAAGTTTAAGATGAAGCAACAAGTGCTGATGTAAAAGCTGAAGCAAGACACCCATAGATCTGGCTAAGACAAAATGATGAAAGTGGCCACACTAAACAACAGATTTTCAATGTAGAAAAAAACAGCCTTCTATTGGAAGATGCCATCTAGGACTTAGCTGTAAAGGAAAAGTCAATGCCTGGCTTCAAAGCTTTAAAGGCCAACTGTAAAAGAATTTCACTATAGGTAAAATGCTATCAGACAACATTGTGTGATAGAGAGAAAGCTTTTGTGAAAGTCAATCAATGCGGCAAGCTTCTTTTTTGTCTCATATTAAAACACATCGACCCCAACCTTCAACAACCTGTTCAATCAGCAGCCATCAACAGCAAGGTAAGAAACTCCACCAGGATAAAGATTATGACCTGGTGAAGATTCAGATGATAGTTAGCATTTTTAAGTGACAAAAGTTTTTATTTTTAAAAATTCATTTATTTATGCATGCAAGAGCTGGGGTGTAGGCCAGAGGTGTGGGGTGGTGAGAGGATTCAACCAGAGACAGAATGGGGAACAGAACAGGTGAATCTACTGAAGTAGACTGCTGAGGGGGGCAGTGGGCGAGGCAGGAGAGGTCTGCTTCACCATGTGGGAAGCTCCCTGGCCGGGGATCAAACGCGAGCGGTAGTGGCTGCGGATAGCTTCATAGTGCTGAGACTTAACCTGCTGTGCTACCAGGGAAGTCCCATGACAAAGTATTTTTAAATTAAGATGTGTACCTTGATTTTCAGAGGTAAGGATACTGTACACTAAAGTAGAATATAAACACAGATTTTATATGCAATGGGAAACCAAAAATTTTATGTGATTTCTCTATGCAATATTTGCCTTATTGTTGTAGTCCAGAACAGATATTGGGGACAGAATCTGAGTTATGTCTGATTCTAAAATTTTTTAGCGTGCATATACAACCAAAAGCAGATTGGTTCAAGGAAATGAATTATAGTTACTTGAATTTAATATTTTAGGTTGACTTACTTTGAAATATAGCTTTAAATATCTGATACTCATCAACAGGGTTATCTTCATCATCGATGATTGTGGAATAGCCTTCCAAAGCAGTCTCTTCAGCATCATCTTCTTCCCAGTCTTCATCATCTCCATCTTCACCTGCTTGCTTAGCCAGAATCTCTAAATATTCTTGCCCATCTTCATCAATATCATCTTCATCACTCCCCAGTTCCTCTGCCAAGTTAAAAATATGTACTGAAACAATCTGCTACTCAACAAACTGCCAGTAATTGAGATCACTTACAGTAATTACAAATCACACATAAATTCAAGGAAAAGTTTCTAGGAATTGGTTAATTACATATTCAGCAATAATAGCAATAAAATGTTTCATAGAAGTCCAAGAAAACCAGCCATGATTTTTAATGCTAGAAGTTTGAAAAAGGATAGTGTAATATCAGTTTCAGCACCTCTGTGTGCTCTGGGCCTATGGTACATACTAAAACAAGTAACAATGGTAAAGTAAAATGGTTTAAAATACCTTTCATGCACTTTACCTTTCCCTGCTGTCTCAGGCTGGTTAAGTTAGTAAATGATAAAAATGGCAAAACATATCTCATTTTGGGAACATTACAGTATTTTCTCTTAACCAACACTCTTCATTTTACATTTTTATTTTCTATAATGTTTTACAGGTAAAATTTATCAGCCAGTATCTAATTAACTCTATTATATAGTGCAAGAATCCTTATTTACTTCTTAGCACTAACGGATGATAAATGTCTGCCACCATTAAAAACCATAAATGCCTACAAGTGCTTTATATGGTAGGAGGTACAGATGAAGGTCCTGCATGGACCTTACACTCTAGTGAGAAAATAGTCTTTCTTTTAGTGAATGGATATGAAACATTTGGTTATAAAGTCACTTTTCTTTATAAAGGCGAATAGGAAACAAGCCCAGTGATATTTCTAACTAGGTAACTCCAGTTTCCTCCATAGCAAACTCACCTGTTTCATCATCATCTTCAGCTTCATCATCATCATCACTGTCATTCTCATGTTCTGCATGGCAGGCATATGCTCTTTTTAATCCATTAAATAAAAGGATAAAAGCTGGTAAAATCTGTCCAGAAACCTGATTTAAAACTTGTGGTATTTGTTCCATGTCAATGAGAGCACACAGGCCAAGAACACACATCTTTCTGTCATGAAGCCTAAAAATAAAATAAAAAGACATTTTGTTTATCTTCTTTAATAAGCAGAGTTCCTTATTAGGTTAAATGAAGTAAAGTTCCAATATGTCACTTACCCCAAGAAACAATCAACATCATTAAGCCACTGGGTAATAAAATGGTTTGTAACTGGCTCAACATTATTAGGGAAGCGAAGATTTTCTAAGGTATTAAGAAGTAGGTGTGGATTATAATACAAAGCTGCGATGGCAACTTGCAGGCACATTGTTCGAAGTTCACTTGTCTTCACCTCTCTTGTCAATCTCTCTAAAGCTGCTTCCACAAATAAGGGAATGCACTGTAAAGAAAGATTCCAAAATTTGAAGTAATCTAACTATGTAATCTAACTATGCTATTCACATTAACCTACTTGTTGCCTCAACTAAACTTTTTCCCCCATTAGGTGATCCAAAAGATTTTTATTGAGAAGTTGCTCTAGAATATCCAAATAGAGAAAGTTGAGCTTTTCTATGAGATACCAGTGCCCCCAAACAACAGCAATCATGCAGTCATAATATTCCTATTGACCTTAATTTGGTATTCACTTTGCTATATAAGTATGTTATCAACTCACTACACTGTAAACCTTAAACTTACACAATGCTATATGTCAACTATCAATAACGTATGAAAAAAAAAAAGTCCTATGGAAACTTAATGACAAAATGTGTCTTACTAAAAACTGAAAATGTGTCAAAACTTACCCTGCATAACTAGTCAGATAACAATTGCCAACTATATTTCCATACATATTAAACATATTGTTTTATATTGGTTAAATTTAAAACTGACAATCTTAAAGTTATCTAGGAATCACAATATACAGTAACATACAGACTATATAAAAATTCCTAAAAAGAAAAAAATGGGCAAGGAAAGAATCCTTTTCTGAAGCCTCACTGACCTGGTCGATACCACGCCCTTTGCACTGTAGAATAATGACCTCTAACAACTTTGCTGCATGACACTCTGCATCTTCTCCTGCAACTCCTGTAAGAACCTGACCAACAAAGAATATAAATTGCAATGAGGCACCATTAAGACTTCTAAAGTCTAAGAATTTACATTCTCTGTCTACAGTGTCAAGAAGATATTCTAACTGACATGATTACAATGTTCACTATACAGACTGTAGTCTACAGCATTTGTAAGATTTGAAGTCATCTTTCATATTCTAGAAGTGGCGTAACATGTTGACAACCACTACTTTCTCATACAAATGTAGTTGCTAAAGTACCTTACCTTTATGAAAGACAACTAGCTCCTGCATGAAAGGGGCCACAACTAAGTTAATACTATCAGGGGTAACTTTTCTTTACACAAGTCTCAAAATTAAAAAAACACTGACATTGGAGTGGGAAAGGAAGAACCAATCTGTTGACAAATGTCCCTAGACAATAAATAAAAAGCATGGATGAGGATAAATGTTCTGGATAGGAAAAGTAGATGGTACAGTTACCTCTGTTTCTAGAGCATCAACAAAATTGACAATAAATGAAGAATAAAACTAGATGATTATTTTGTAACTAGTGTTCGAAAAAGAAATACTATCAGTGAAGACAAAGCACCTAAAAACTTCATGTAGCAAGATAATTTTTAAAATGCTTGGTGTTATACAGACTGCTGCCTTTCAACAAATACTTTTAAAATTTGTCCTCTGATTTTCCAGGAAATGGCACACACTTTTGACTTTTTTAGAAACAAACCCTCAGGTTTTACAATTGTGACATTTTGTAAATATTTATTGTATAGCCTCCAAACACCTGGCAGCCTCCACCTATTTTCTTTGTAATACAGGATCTAAACATTCATGAACCTTCAAAATCTGCAGGTTCTTGATTTTTTTCCCCTTCTTTTTAGTCAAAGCCCAGTAAAAAATGAGGCTACTGTAAGTTCCAGGCACTCCAAAATCAACAATACTACGACTCCAATTAAATGCCCTATCAGAGCACAGCTAGTAGACCAGTGTTTGTCTAAATTATTACTAGGGCATGTAGGAATCAAAACCTTTTTTAAGTTTATAACTTTTACAGTCATTAATTCTATGAATCCATTCTATGACTAGTATGTTCACTATAATGTGGTTATCATATACCTTCACACTTTCAAACTTTTTATTGTAACAGTCTAACATGTTCTGATATCAACTAAAAATGACCTACCTTTTTGCACATACTGTATATCATTTCAAGATATTTGGTATCAGACAGAAGTGTGTCTGTGTCAACTGTTACATAATTATGAAGTAGAGGCATCATATCTGTATTAATAAAAAGCATTAGTTAAATATCTTTACTTATAAATGCTATTTCTAAAAAAGCAAGTCTGAAATTGTTTTGCCCCTAGACATTAAAATCAATTAAATTATATTCATTTATAATTAAATCTAAGCAAGTTCCTTGACATTTAAATAGGAAAACGTTAAATACAAACATTATGCAGAAAAGACTGATGGAGACAAAGGAGGGTAAAAATGTGTTAAAAGAGGAAAAATCTGAGGGATATCTAAATCAAAATACGTTAAAAATCAATGCTATGGGTCATTCCTGAGCATTAACTGCTAGTGATTACTTAGCCAAACAAGGAAGGATTAGAATACCAAAAATATGTTTAGTTGGGCTAAAAATGAATCAAAATGGGAGAAATGCTCAGTATTTTTACTGCAATTTAACTTACCTGTAAAGTAATCAAAGCCATCTTGCTGAAAAACCTCAAATACCAGAGGTAGTAGCTGCCACATCTGTGGAGACACTTGTTGACATGTCAAACTATGTGCTAAGGAGAAGATCTCCTCATAAAATTCTAAAACAGAATACAGAGTCATTAGCATAGTGCTTGCTGTTGTGAAATAGCAGAAATTCTCAGTACAATCAGAAATATGTACCTAAGACATGCTGTTGTAAAACAGTTCCAATGACCTGTAAGCAGATTCCCTCAAGCTGCTGGGTTATCTAAAAGAGAAAGAAAAAAAAAATCACATGGAATAGCAGCACACTGAATGAGTTAGTAAAAAATGCACACTATAAATCACTACCTTTAAATCTAAACTCAATATAGTTTTTTTTTAAAGATTTATTTATTTATTTATACATACAAGCTGGGATGCAGGCCAGGTGTGGGGCGGTGAGAGTGTTCAACAGAGACAGAGTGAGGAGCAGCAGATTGACCGAAATACACTGCTGAGGGGAGAGCGGGCAAGGTAGGAGAGGTCTGCTGCACCATGTGGAAATCTCCCCACCCGGCATCAAACTCGATCCACAGCTGCGAACAGCTCCACAGAGCTGCTCTTAACCCATTGCGCCACCAGAGAGGCCCTAAACTCAATATTGTTAAGAAATCATTTCAAGTCGTTTGAAATTCAATCTGAGATTGAAATATAATAAAATACCATTACAGTAAGACAAACACTAAAAGTAACATTTTAGTTTACCTAACAAAGGAAAGGGAAAATGATCATCCTGGAAAAATGCAAATAATGGGGCCTCCCTGGTAGCACAGGGGTTAAGTTTCAGTGCTATCAAGCTATCCTCAGCCACTGACTTCAATCACTGGCTGGGGACTGACCCACATATGGCACAGCAGACCTCTCCTGTCTCACCCACTACTCCCCTCAGCAGTGTATTTCAGTAGATCTGCCTGTTCTGCTCCCCAGTCTGTCTCTGGTGACTCCTTTCACCCCACACATCTCTGGCCTACGCCCCAATTCTTGTATGCATAAATAAGTAAAAAAATTAATCTTTAAAAAAAAAGAAAAGAAAAAATGCAAATAATCATTAAAATAAAGGTGCCACAAACATTCTGCAGACTGGCCTATAGATCTTTTTTAGTTTGTCTGTTTTTAATATTTCATGTTTATTTATTTTGTAGAAGTGGGACATAGGCCAGAGGTGGGGGGGGGGTGCTGAGGTAGGGGTGGGGTGAGGGGATTCACCAGAGTGGGGAACAGAACAGGCAGATTGACTGAAATACACTTCTAAGGGGAGCAGAAGGGAAGACAGGAGAGGTCTGCTGTGCCCTATGTCGGTTACCTTGCTGACCTGGGATCAGATGGTAGAGGTGATAGCGCTGAGACTTAACCCCTAGGCCACCAGGGAGGCTCCCTATAGAGCTTTTTGTATGTAAATATAGATTAATTCAGCCCAGATACAGCTGAAAAGTCACTGTCTGTGGCTTTACAGAAGAATTGTTTGAAAGAAGGCATTATATCTTCCAATCCCAAATTCTTAAATTGCTGCCACTTATATAATTATATTAGATAAAGTAAAGCAGGCCTCTAGGTCATATAAAACTGACAGAAAGTACAAATTCTGATTAGTCACTATGATCCTTAATTCCAACTCTGTAAAAATCATCAGAATGTCCTAATGAGAGTGGGGATAAAGGTGAGGAATTAAGATAAAATTTAGTGATCTGATATGGAAGCAGTACATCCATTTCAAATGTACACACTTTCAACTCCTCAAAGATTCCTCATGGTTTCTGTTATCTCCAACAATAGTCTACAATACACAGGCAGTTTATGGAAAACCTCATGTTATAAAAGGCTAACAGTAATCTAAAATCATGTGATTAATGGTTATAAATATCTGCACTGGAATTATAAATACTGAATTCAGGACAGTACTAATGAAATAAAGCAGGGTAATGAGATCAGGAAGTGGTACCCCAAGGACTTCAACAGCATCTACCACTGCCTCTTACTGGGAATAGTCTAAAGGATATACTGTAAAATGTTTAAATCTAGTAAATTTAGGTGATAACTAAAGGGTATTGTTTATACTTTTCTCTGTTCTTTACTCTTTTCTGTATGTTTCAAAAATCCAGATTACTATTCTCTTGCCTTTCTAAAAGACAACAATAAAAAAAGAAAACTAGGATGGGAGTGGTGATGGTTCAGTGCACAGTCAGTTGCACTGAATGGTAGGCTTAAAAATGGCTAAAAAAAAAAATCTTAGATATGTAAATAAACCCTAAGCCTGAGGTAAACAGATGTTAATACAAATATGTCATCTTCCCAGTTCCTCTAATACTAAGAAATCTGAAATACTTCTTAGGTGCCCATCCTATCCTTACAAAAGGGAACTAAGATGTCAACAATGGCAAAATTAATGTGAATGAGAAGATGCCTATATAATCCTGCAGGTCAGAGCCCTCCAGAGAGCATAGAACAGTTGAAGAATAGTCTGAAATTCCTTAAAAGTTATGCAATACTAGATAATTTTCTCACCTCTTTATGATCTTCCACTACACTAAGAAGTGTATCAATGGTATTCAGAATTCCCATAGCAGTAACTGCTTTGTCATCACTTCCTTCTTCATCTGGCCCAGTCTGGATTACTTGATTAAATGTCATTGCCTAGATTCAAGAGATAAAATTTAGTCTTGCCATTAAACAGCAAACATTTTGGTCTTAAACATTTTAGGTTTTAAATATTTTCACTGAGGTGACACGATGTCTCCAATTGCTTGTGCTCAGTAATCAAGTGGTAATGCTCTGCTACTTGCTAGGTGACCTTAAAAAATTACTTGATCTCTTTCTTGACATGTCATTTGGGAACTTTATAGATAATCTGAGAATTAAATGGGCAAAGTATAGAAAGAGTTTAATATTCTGAGTATTACTGACAGACATATAACAATGCCCAAAATATAACAGATTAATCACTAAGGATTCCTTTGTTTTAAAATTCAATCATTTTGAAACAAACTGAGGAGTAATGGAAACGGGTAACAATCAATCATCAGCTTAATGTTATAAATGCAATATATATACCTAATGAATGCTATTGTATTTATTCAAGTGTCTTTACCCATTTCAAAATCAGCTATAAACAGTATATTTTTTCACAAAACTCTCTGCCCTGCTTAAATCCACAAATACCAAGAGTTAGTCTTAAATAAAGCTCAATACTGAGAAGTAATAAAATATGCATCAAATAAATTGTACAGAGAATATGAGTGGATAATTATTTGTCATCTGTTCATGCACTCTTTTACCCTCAAGTTATTTACTCTGCTAATTCTTAGAGGTTTGGGGTTATGTGAAAAAGAAAAAGGCCACCTATAAATAACAACTATTTCCACAAATTTCACATTAAAAAAAAAATCTATCTCAACCATTATCTATACTTCATCTTTAAGTTGTTCCAAAGTAATCTGGGAAAAAAACAAGGCAGAAATGATTCAACCTTAGGCAGTGTGAAGGCACATAGCTCAGGTATGAATCCCAGACCTAACCCTTTCTCCAAGTCACTTAACCTTATACCCCACATTATCTTAGTAGGGGAATATTCCTCACATAGGGCTGTATGAGAATAAAATGAGTTAAATAAATATTAAGGCTTAGAATACTATCTATTATAGAGTAAGCTTTGTGAAAAGACTTGCTATAAAGTAATGCAAAAATGATTGGTTCAAATAACATACCAAATGTTGTGTCATTTCTACTGCAATAGGAGTAACTTCTTCACTATATTCGCAGATCATTTTCTGAATTACATTGGTAAGATCATCATTTTCTGTTTCTCTTATAATATGAAGGAGAGCCTGCATTACAGGTCTGATGAATGGTGTGATGTATTCTTTAGCTGTATGAAAAAAACTTTTTAGCAAAAACAGCCAAAATTTCTTAAAACTTGATATACCAAGAGTAAAACAAAACAAAAAAACCTTCATGTGAAAAGACACATGTGTTGAGTTTTCAGGATTATGCTTTGCATAATTACATGTAAAGACACTTACAATATTTTTTAGCTGAAAATCCTTTACCTTTTTCTTGATTGCTGATCAGTACTTGAAGTGCAATGGCAGCTTCCACTTTTACAGGCATTTCCCTATCATCAATCAGACATCTTCGTGTCAGCTCTAAGGCTGTTTGCAGATTCTGGTCACTTTTGAACTTTACTTCACAAAAATAATGAAGGACCCAGCAAGCCTTTTAAAAAAATGTGGTGAATTACTATACATACTTGACATTAAATTACCCTAGTCTACAGTATCTCTATTTGCAAAGTTCTGTGTGTGGGAATTTGGAGGCTGGCTAGTGGTAGGTATGTCTAAAGAGACAACACTAAGCCAGTACTATGATCCCAAGTTACTCTTTAGCTGCATGGTATTTGTGTGGATAACAGATCTGAATGAAAAACACAGACAGACACTGCTATCAGACACAGATGACAACTATGCACACTTTACAGCAGCCATTTAAATACTTACATTAACTAAAGTTTAAAAGGAAACACAGCCTTTAAAGTGAACCTTAAAAAATTTCAATATACAAGTTACTTCAACATTCACTACGACAAATGTAAGTAAATTTATAAATGATCAGTTTTTAAACATACCCTTGCTCTCATGTAGCCTAGTTCACTGCTGAAGAGAGGAAATACATGGTTTTGTAACATGTATTCCATCTGATCTTTGTAGATCTTTTTCTGTAAATATAAAACAATTATTTTTTAAAGTGTTCCAAATAATATTATCTCAAATGCAAAATAGCTACACCAGTGTTAAAAATGACTACTGATATATATAGCATGTTTATTCTGATTCTCTGAACCATAGGATCCACAACCAATTTCCTTATTCCTGAACTTTATAATAAAAACACTTTGCCATCAAAAAATACTGAATGAATTTCCTTTAAAAGTAAGTACACCATATCTTATGAACAATGGTTTGAGTAATTAAGTGGTTAATTTTACTACTTACGTAATAAAATTTTTTTTAGATAACATTTATAATGAGAATACTAGATATCTAAAAAGATGATGTCATAAAACCTAAATTAGAATATTTTCTAAATAGTAATAAGCTTTTAGGCAGAATTCCTTGAATTGCATATTAAAACATTAAAAACTAACAAACACTTATAAAACTGAGTAAGACTAATGAAACATGATCAAGGACTGGATCATGGAACAGAAAAAAATGCAGTTAGTGGGAAACCATGTAAAAGATGAAAGGGGTCTGTAGATTAATAGTATCATATCAATATTGATTTCCACTTGGATAACAGTAGCATGGCTAGCTAGTTAAGATGTGACCTTTGGGGAAGCTGGGTAGAGTAGTGGGAACTAGTTGTGCAATTTTTCACGTCTAAATTTATTTTAAAATTAAGTTAAAACAAGAAATCTGAGGGCCTCCCTGGTGGCGCTTAACCGCTGCGCTGTGGAGCTATCGGCAGCGGCAACGCAAGTTCGATGCCCAGCCGGGGAGAATCCCACATGGCGCAGCAGACCTCTCCTGCCTTGCCCGCTGCTCCCCTCAGCAGTGTACCTCTGATCTGCCTGTTCTGCTCCCCGCTCTGTCTCTGGTGAACCCTCTCGCCGCCCCATGCCTCTGGCCTGCACCCCAGCTTGTATGTATAAATAAAAAATAAATCTTAAAAAAAAAACAACAAGAAATCTGAATGTGCTGTCAGTCACAATTCCCTTCTGTACAACAAATAATTCTTCTCTTTATACTTTATAAATTAAGAAAAGGATGGGTGAACAGTTAAAGTTGAACAATATGTAAGATATATCCACAAATCAATGGCAATGAACTCAATGGAACATCTTGGTATAACTCAAAGTTATAAGGTATTATGACTAAACGTTAGGTTATATTTTGAATAACTACCTATTAACTTTAAGCAAAACCAAATTTCAGCTATTACTTGTGAAGTCAGACACATAATGTGAACAATTAAGTTGGGATTTCTACACATCAATCTAGAACAGTGTTTCATTCACTAGAAAATCTGCCCTGACAAAAACAGTATGCTTTAGGCTTGGAATGGATACGTATTGTTTACAAATTTCCTTAAAGATAAAAAAAAATTTTTTTTGGGGGGGGGCCTCCCTGGTGGCACAGCAGTTGAGCGCTGCGCTGTGGAGCTGTTGGCAGAGCGCGATGCGAGTTCGACGCCCAGCCGGAGAGAATCCCACATGGTGCGGCAGACCTCTCCTGCCTTGCCCGCTGCTCCCCTCAGCAGTGTATTTCTGATCTGCCTGTTCTGCTCCCCACTCTGTCTCTAGTGAACCCTCTTGCCGCCCCACGCCTCTGGCCTGTACCCCAGCTTGTATGCATAAATAAATAAATCTTAAAAAAAAAGATCAATTTTTTTTAAAGGAAAAACCCTACAGAAAGAAAAAAAAATGCTATCTTATCCTGCCAATTATCCTGCAACACAACAAGAAAATAATTCGAGCAAAAAAGAAATACCTTCAGCATAAGAAAGGAAAGAATATAAGCTGGACACTGTTTCAAAATCTTATCAAAACTTCAAAGGACACACATCAAGAAAGTGAAAAGATGACCCACAATTTTGTCTACTATTCAGAGTATGTAAAGAACTGTAACAATTCAACAATAAAAGACAACCTAATTAAAAACTGATGAAGATCTGAATGGATAGTTCTCTAAAGATAAAAGATAGCCAATAAATACATACTTTCAATATGATTAGCCATTATGAAATCATAATCAAACCCACAACAGTACTGTTTTAATAATAACTAGGAAGATTACAAAAAAGATTTAATAATATTAAGTACTGATGAGGACACAGAAACTAATTCATAAAGACTATTCATAAAAATATAAAATTCAGAAAAAGTTTCTCAAATCTCAAAAGTTTGACTTCTAACTAGGTATTGCGCCAGAAAAATGAAAACATACATATACACAAACACTTGTGCAAAAATATTCATAGCAACATTGCAAGTAATATTCAAAAAGTGGCGACAATGAAAAGAACCATCAAATTGGCCTGATGGCATAGGGGGTTAAGTCTCCTTTATCACTGTGATGGCCTGAGTTCTATCTCTGACCAGAGAGCTAACCCACATGGCGCAGCATACCTCTCCTGTCTTGCCCGCTCCTCCCCTTATCAGTGTATTTCAGTAAATCCGTCTATTGTGCTTCCTACTCTGGTGAATCATCTCACTCCATGCACCTCTGGCCTACACCCCAGTTCTTCTATGCAAAAGAAATAAAATCGTTAAAAATAAGTAAATAAGCCTTTAAAAAAATCCATCAAATGATGAATGGAGAAAATAAGGAGATAACTGGTACAAGGATGATAAAAATGTCTGAGAAATCTGAATGTAAGAAAACCACTGAATTATACACTTTAAATTGGTGAACTCTATGGCATGTGAATTATCTCAGTTAAGTTGTTAAAATAAACCAAGGCACTAAGAAATACCTTTAGAAGTATTTCAGCTAAAGAGCCAATCATATGCAGGGCTCCATCTTTTTTTCGAGGATCCGCATTTGGTTCTGTTAGAATCTGGTAGCAAAACCCCATAGTCTTTTGCAGTACCTAGAGTCAAAGAAGAAAGCAATATGCTATTGGATATCTGAACAATCCTTAGAAAGATTAATAACAAAATGACCTATACAACTAACATTAAAAATGATTTATGTGAATGAATTTTAACTATTAAAGTTATCTACACATTAAATAGCTACCTCTTTCCTCTTGCTACAGGCTGTAAACAAAAGTGTCTGGGCAGCAGTGGTGGGAGAAATGAAGTCTTCAAACACATCTAGAGAATAAATTTAAAATTAATACAGAAAATTATAATTTCATCAACATTATCACATAGTTTACAAATGACTATTAAAAAAAGGAACTTAAAAATTTGCTAAATTGTCATAGAAGGTTGAGTATGATTATGACCTAGATCCCCCAAATTACATGTTAATCCACTTCTAATTTTTTTCTTTCATACAAAGTGAGAATTTTCACAAAAGTACAAACTTAAAATTAGACAAGATTCTGGAAGGAATGAATAATAACACTAGTCAAATTACAATTCTTTATTTTCAGGCACAGAGACTATGTGTGACTCCAGCATCCAGCACGTCTTTCTCAATTCACATACTTATGATGACTGACATAGAGTCCAAAAGTATTGCCGCTTAGTGGTAAGTTGTAATCTTGAATTTCTAGCAGTTTTGGTATGTGCCATAAATAATTCTAATAGTCAGAACTTATTAACACTACTGTATTTTTGTCTGTAAAAAAATGAAGTTTCTCATTGACAAGTGCCATGATAAATATTCCCTCAACAGTCTAAAAAAAGCATAAATTATATTAAAGCAACAGAGGCTTTTCAGAGACAAAGGCAAGGCATTAATACTCCCCAGGTTTACTATATACAAGCATAACTACTGACATACTTTATTCCTAAAAAGTGAAAAATCCTACCAAACTTCATGCGTATATATTCATAAGGGTCTTCTTGCCAAAGTTCTTCATCAGCATCTGTATAGCACATCAATGGAAAAATAACATCTTGGATAATGCCCTGAAATTTAAAAGTTAAGAAAGTAACAACCTAAGTCAGTCTTCAAGTTGAAACCTTCAAATTTATGTTTACTGTTAATATAAAATTAACATTATAGTATTTTTAAACAATATCAAACATTAGTAATGTATTTAACAGCATCCTCAGACCAACTATCATGATATATATTCTTATATAACAAGTAATGCAACAAGTAATTATAAGATTATAAGACACAGGTGTTCAAAGGATGTAATTAAGTATTTTGAAAACACAAAATACTAAATTTTAGTACATCAAATTCTACAGCTGGAAAAGCAAATAAATCATTCATATAAATAGTGTAAATGCCAATTATCCTTAATTTGATGAAATAAAGTCCTTTGTTTACTCCAAATTACATTATTTAAATGTTAACTCAATAATCCAACATTAAGAACTAAAGACAAGTTTTAAGACTGTTTTAGATTAAAAGATAATCTGAATATTCAGAAAATACCTTTAATAAGTTTATGTCATTTTTTTAACTATACTTTCAATCCCCCAAATCAGACTTAGTAACACAAGTCAATAAAAAAAGATTTTTGACCTATATAGGAATCAATGTTACCTCCATTATATTTTATACAAGAACATTTCAGATAGAAAATTATTACTTGTATATGAGGCTTCAGATTCTTCCAGGTGAGGGCATGAGAAACTCCTTGATTGATATAATTTAATGTCTGTTGCAAAACTCGAGGGGCCATGTATTGCTTCTCTTTGTACTGATATAATACCTTCAATAAAACCTTTGAAAAAATTTGTGATCAAGAATCAAACTTTAAATCAAAATGTTAACCACTTACAAGCCAGCAAAAGCATGACATCATAAAATAACGGCATTTTTTTTACAAAGAAAGTCACTTTTAAAATTTTATGTTAGTGAACCATATTTATTCTCAAAACAAATAAGAGACAAACTGAAATAATACTGTCAAAAGATTATTTTCTGATTAAGTATAAGATGTACTAATAAAGAATATTAAGTACTTACTGAACATACCATAATATTCTGAAACAGCTCTAGCCTGTTTATGACAACTTCTTAGGAAGAAAATTCTTACCCAAACTATCTACCTATTTAAGTTTTAATTCTACCTGGTATTTCAGAACAGTGATTGTCAATATATGCTTCATAGACCTCTCAGAAGATCTGCAAGGTCAAACCTATTTTCATAATAATGCTAAGACATCATCTGCCTTTGTTACTATGTTGACATTTCTACCAGTGGTGTAAAACTTCTGATGTCTAACATGAATCAAGGGAGTGGCACTAAAATGGATTAACAGTCATCATATTCTTTACAGCCAAGTGACTGTTTAAGAAACTTTCCTTAACAATATCCTTAATGAACCAGAAATGGTGTAAATGTCATTAAACAGGAAATGTACATAAAGCACTGTTGCTACAAACCAAAGTAAAAAGGTCAGGGAAAAAGCTAAAACAACAATGACAACAAACAAACATACAAACAAAAAAAACAAAACTCTACCAAACGCTAACATACACTTTTGAAACAAAACGTGACAGACAAATTGTTATTTAGACTTATGCACATGGTAGACATTTTTCCCTAAAAAATGAACAAAATGAGGGCCTCCCAAGGAGTTATGTCTCAGCACTATGAAGCTATCGGCAGACACTGCAGCATGAGTTCAATCCCCGGCCAGGAGCTAACTCATCTGGCACAGCAGACCTCTCCTGTCTTGCCCGCTGATTCCCTCAGCAGTATGTTTCAGTCAATCTGCCTGTCTGCTCCCTACTCTGCCTTTGGTGAATCCTCTCACACACACACCCCTACAACTCTGGTCTACACCCCAGATCATGTATGTATAAATGAATAAATCTTAAAAAAAGGAACAAAATGAACCTGTCACTCCAAGCAAAGTAACCAACAATATGTTACTGGTGTTAAAATTTGAGCTTCTAAGCAAAAACTAGAATTCTTGAAGTCTCAGATCTACTTTATAGCTTTCCAATATTTAAAAATGTCTCTGGTGATATTCAAGAATATGACTTTTTAAAATTGCATAATGAAATGTTTTAACACTTGAGAAAATCTGCACTGACTCAATGAGTAAATATTTCCCAAATAAGCAGCATAGGATATTACTAAACATGTATGTATAAAGATCTATTCAATGCACAATATAGATGAATGGGTGTTAATGTAATGAAATATGAAATGTGCATTGCTAGTTTCAAACTACACTGCAATTAAACTTTAAGAAACTACCAGAAACTACCTTGGTGGCTCAAGGGGTTAAGTCTCAGCACTATGAAGCTATCAGCAGTCACTGTAGCACATTTGATCCCCGGCCAGAGAGCTACCCGACATGGCACAGCAATCTCTCCTGTCTCACTCACTGCTCTCCTCAGCAATGTATTTCAGTGGATCTACCTGTTCTGCTTCACACACTTATCTCTGGTGAGTTCTCTCACCACCACCCCTCACACCTATGCCCCAGCCTATGCCTCAGCTATTGTATGCATAAATAAATCTTTAAAACCTACCATTGTTAAATTCTGGCATGAATCTAAGAATTTTCACAATCATTTGAAGTGCTTAATAAAGCACTCTTTCCTGTTTCAATTTCCTGTCTATAAGTCCAAATTGTCTTTATTTATGCCCATCAAAACAAAACAGACTGAAAACAGAGGTAGGTGAGTATACATAGCTGCCGTTCATTAAGTTAGACATTAAAGATACTAGTGAAAGTGTATACTAGTACATTTCCTCTTTGTAAATGTTTCCATTTTGGAGAATTAATTTTTAACAACAAAAAAAATGTGGTCTGTATTAACATGTTATAGATGTTTATAAATGCATGAAATTTGTTTTCACTTCTAAAAATGGTAAATGTCACAAGGTAAAGCCTGCATAAATGGAAGCTTGCTAGGGTCTTCAATAATTTAAGAGTATAAAGAGGTTATGAGATCAAAAAATGTCTCAGATCTCCTAGAGGATTCAAAATGTTGCTCATACACAAAAATCTTTGTATGTGGAAGAATGTGGGAATAAGCAATTAACATAATAATGCCATGTCTCCACTTAGAAAAATTATCTGAGATTTACCTGCTGAACACCAACAGCAAAGGCCTTCAGAAATACTTCAGCAAATTCATTATACTCCTTGGAAACATTGCCAGGGCTTCCGTATCTTAAAAACAAACAAAAACATTAAAATGCCCATTGATCCTTCATAATGCTTTACTTACATCAGCACTTATAAAACCAAAAATCTGAAAACAATAAAAATTTTATTTTATTTTTTTAAATAAAAATTGAGAGGAGCTTACCTTTCAAAAAGTCTTGCTAAGATATGTAAAGCCCACTTTTTACATTTCCACCAAGGCAACTCAGGTCTATCATCTTCTTCAACCTGAAGTGTTTCCTTTAAAGAAAGAATTATTTAATGATAGCAAGAGATTATACAATATAAGAGGAACAACATAAAGAACAGATACACAAAAACATGAATGCTTCTCATTCAAATCTAACAGATACTTTCACTGCTTCACTACTTGGCTACAAAGGACATTTTTTTTTTAAATTCTTATAAATCAGTACAGTTTATGAAGAATAGAACTGTACTTGCAGTGGTGAACTTAATGTAGTATATATAAATATTGCTGTTTAATAATACACACCTGAAATTTATATATTTTATGTGTATATATAATACAATGTTATTTCAATAAGAAATTTAAAAATAAAACCTATAGCATTCAAATCTAAATAGCTTAAGAAACTGCTAAACTATACTTAACAATACGTATATTTGAAGGTTGCTAAAAGAGGTCTCAGAAGTTCTTATCATAAGGAAAATAAAACTGCAGTCATGTAGAGATGTTAAAAATGGAGACAATAAGAATCAGAAAAATTAGGATGATATAAGCCGTGATATATTTAAGTACTTAATAATATAGGGATGTCTTCAAAAATTATTTAGCATATGCACATGTGCAAACATTTGAAATGGCATCTCTTTACCTAAAAAAATCTTTCATCACAAATTACACAAGTTCATAAAGAATTTTACAGGAAGTTCCAAAGATAAATATATTTAGCAATTTAACAGAACACACAGACACTTACATTAGGTACATCCCTGTTCACAACAGTCTTTAAAATTTCTATCCATTCTGTCAGGTTTTGTTGGTTTATCAGCTCCAGTGGTAGTGTATACTAAATTAAAATAAAGAAGTCAATATTTAAAAATTCTTTCAAAAGAAAATCTCACTTCCTTTTATTCTTCACAATACCTAAAGTATTTAATTAACTCCATTTCCTGTTTTCCCACACCTCAGGCCTACACCCCAGTTCTTGTATGCATAAATAAATCTTTAAAAAAAAAGAGAGAAACGGTTACTAAATTTTATCAGCTGCTTATCTGGTATCCTTTATGATGATTACATGTCTCTCTCTTCAACTAAGAGTTAATCACAAAATCAGCTTTTTTACTGTTGATCCATTCTTGCATTCCTGGGATAAATCCTCTCTCTTAAGAAGCTCATAAAAATCAACATTCTATTTATGATTTTAGAGCACCAATTTTCATTGGTGAGATGGCTATATTTTGACATGAGGGTATCAAAAATTTAGTTGGAGATGTAAGGATTTTGTCCCCTGCTCTAGAACAATTAACAAAAATAAATTTTCTTAGTCTAAAAGTTGTGTCTAAAACAAGAAAATCTGACCCCACCAGTTAGGAAAAATGCAAACAGGGTAGCTATTACCTATCTAAATTATTTTAAAGAAAATTATATAGGGAGTCAATGGAATGGCATTAAAATGCTCTTAGGTCAAGACAGAGAGAGATTATCTTTAAAGTAAAATACATGCAAAATCTAACCAGACAACAGAATGAGTCACAATTACAGTCTTAGTGGAGAAGTCACAGGTCTGTTTAAACGTAATTTGAAAAATTTAATATACACATACATATATTTTGAAGTAACATAGGTTTACAAATCTGTAGGTGATTCAGAGGCATAGAATTTTACCTCCTTAGATGCATGTCAACACACCACACCCAACACCAATGCTTACCCGTAAGTCCACCACCATAGTCCATTGTGCTCCATCTGAAATGTTCCCCTCCCCAACCTTGTAGCCTCAACTCTACAGAAGGGTTTGTTATTGATTTGGGTTTGTGTGACCCTTTGTTTTTTCTCTATATTCTACACATAAGTGAAACCATCCAGTATCTGTCTTTCTCCTTCTGAGTTATTTCACTTATTATTTGGCCCCAGTTCCATCCATACTGTCACAAACAGCAGTTCATCTTTTTTTGAAAAACAAACAAAAGAACCACCAAAAAAAAAAAGCCGAGTAGTATTCCATTGAGTACATATATCAATTTATCTAATCCACTCCTCTGTCCTAAGGCACTTAAGTTGTTTCCATAACTTGGCTACTGTAAATAGTTGAATGCAATTTTTAAAAAAAGTAATGGTAAGAATTAAATCAAGCAGCCTGGTAGATAAGATGAACTCTTTCAAGCCTACATGGCACAAAAAGACCAGATTAAAAACTCTGTTGTATAAGTAATTATATTATACTGAGAATGTAACTATAACCATTTCCTTAGTGGTTATCTAATCTTAGGAAGATTTAGAACAAAACAAAAAAAATGATGAAGTCCATAATTTTGTGCCATTAAATAAACAGTATTTGTATTTCTGTTACACTAAGGAATAGGTTTTTTAATTACTGGAATAGGGGCCTCCCTGGTAGCCTAGAGGTTAAGACTCAGCGCTATCATGTCCTGAGTTCTATTCTGGCCAGGGAGCTAAGCCACATATGGCGCAACAGATCTCTCCTGTCTCGCCAAATACAGAGTATTCTGCTTCCACTGTGTCTCTGGTGAATCCTGTCAACCCCTGCACCTCTGGCCTAAACGCAGGGAGGGTGTGTGTGTGTGTGTGTGTGTGTGTGTGTGTGTGTGTGTGTGTCTCTCTCTCTCTCACACACACACACACAAAATTGGGACAACCTAAGTATATTTGGCTTATCAGAGTATGTGTTAGATGTAAACTATAATGAACTGAGTTTCAGATCTGTGAATTCTTAAAGTAAAAGGTAAAGTTTTACCACTTTTATAAATACCATTAGATGGATTGTGTAATTAAGATTGACCATTTAAGGGCTTTCCTGGTGGCCTAAGGGGTTAAATCTCAGAGACACCACTACAAAGGCCTGAGTTCAATCCCCAGCCAGGAAGCTGACCCACATGGTGCAGCAGACCTCTCCTGTTTTTCCTGCTGCTCCCCTTAGCAGTGTATTTCAGTTGATCTGCCTTTTCTACTCCCTACTCTGGTAAATCCTCCCATCCTCCCATAACTCTGGCCTACACCCCAGTTCTTCTATGCAAAATAAATAAAAATATTACAATAAAGGATTAATTCTTAAAAAAATAAATTGACCATTTAAGGCTTATTAGTTATCTATATATCTGGGAAAGTGTGCTTGGTTAGACTTTAAATGTAAAAAAATAAATTGACCATTTAAGGCTTATTAGTTATCTATATATCTGTGTGCTTGGTTAGACTTTAAATTTAAACTTATAATTTTGGCAATTTATATTTGACTAGCATATCATCCATTAAACTAGATTTTGGATTGAAATTATTATTCAGATGCTCTAATTCTGACTCCTGACATATAAAAACTGCTTTATAGAAATTACCTGAACAAGAGCATAGAAAATCTTGAAAATTTGTTTCTGGATGAGGACAGATTGATCAGATTGATCAGAAAGAAGCTGGATAAAACGATCCTTTAGAACTGGCAGGAAATGTTGCATTGCTGCTACCAATGGACTCCGTTCCTCTGGTTTCTTGTACCTTTGGGTAGGAATACAAACTAATTCTGTAAGAATTTATTTCACAATTACATGACATAAACTATGTATTTACTTACAAAACATAGGTAAGTACTTCCTAACTAACTTTTTAGGTTTCTATAAAGGAAAAACCTATGGAATCAAATCACACCAAATGCCGCTCAAGAAAAAAATCTCAACTATTAACAGAATGTTTAAAATTTTCTGGGGATTTATTATGAAGTCATTTATCTTCAAAGCCCTCTTAGTGTCCTTGCTTTTATAGCTAGGGAAACTTGAAGTTAAATATATCTTAGACACTTCTTTAATAGTGGAGATCCAGGGTTTGTCCTCTTAACCACTTTCACTATGCTGTCTCTAACTGTGAATAATGGAACAATTAAGGAGCCAAAACTAGTTTTTAAAATAGCAGCAGTTAATATAAAATCTATCATACTACTACCATTCTTAAATAATTTACACAGCAAGTTCATTAAGGCAGAAGTTGTATCTATAAGTCTAAAACATGTAAACCAGAAGTTCTTTTGTAACCCAAGTGGCAACAAAGCCCAACCTCAACAGGCAATTTATGTTCTTCATTTATCCCATTTGGAGTAAACAGTCATGTATTTTATAGCAGATACAGTAATGTGTTTGAGTGTTGGGTACTACTATGGATATTTCAATAGGAGTGTTAAGTAACATGTATAATGTGAACCTTATTACCCTCTAATATCTGAAAAATCCTGAATTCTGAATACATTTTGCTCCAAGTACATGGGTAAAGCACTGCTGACCTAACTGATTTCCACATATAGATTCCTTAGCATTTCAAAAGCATTGTTAAAAGGTATGTTGTTTTTATTGTATTTTAATCAAATAATCAAATTCATAGTATAGACCTGTGGGGGGGGGAAACTAGCTTCCATTATTAAGGAATCAATAGGCAGAATAGATTTGCAAAATACAGATTAGTGGTTAAGAAGTAATTGATCTAAACAGTCTATTTTTTTTGCAGATTAGATTACCTAAACTGCTTTTGTATTATTGGGTTTCCCTACAGACTCCAGTTTGATCTGTTGGCAGCCTTTTGAAAGGGGGAATGTATTTATAAATTGACTATCTGACCATATTTTTAAAAGAATAGACAAAATGTTCTTAAAAGACTGTATTCCTTTTATTGTACTGAGTGAAATGAGAACCAAAGTAAACTACTCTAGGTAAAAAATAAGAGAAATAGTCACAGTAGTAATGATTTAAGTCTATTAAACATTTAACTGACAGATTATTTTAAATACCTAATTTGATGGGCTGAGAAATAACCTCTAGCATACATTTTAAAAGATTATCAATACATTTCTTAGTCGATAAAACAGTAACAATTCATAAAAGGAAGCAATTTGCATTTTCTGATTAAACAAACTTTACTAATTATAGACAATATTCCTTTTTAACAATAAAGGTTAAGATTTATATTGTGTACCTTTCTCCATTTATCCAACCCAGGTGGATCACACATTATGAGGGTTTGAATAACCATTCCACATTAGACTCTCCTACCTCCCTCTCTCCACTGAGCAGTGGGGACTGGAAGTTGGGTGGTACTGGTTGTTAATCTAATGGGTATGGAAGTAATTTATGGTAGGAAACAAATTACTTATCTCCTAAGACCTTAAAGCTTCTCAAAACATTAGAATGTGACACTAATACCTACCACTACCAATTTACTAGTACAAAATTATCCCCAACCTCTCAAAAGAAAATAGCTGTACCATTAGTCGTCAACTTGTTGCTCACTAAAAACAGTGGCTCATGTTCATTCTGTACCTTTTTTTTTGTTTATACTAATCCCACATGGTGTGACATGCCTTCCTCTTCAAATACTCCTTTGCTCCTACAACTGACATGCATTTTCTGAGGATCTAGATTCCTGAAAGCCACCACAAACTTTCAATTTCTCCATGAATTTTCTAAGAACTGTTTTAGGCCACACAGATTCCTTGTGAATACCTTGTGTTCCACAATTGAACACTGACTAAAAATGGCCTGAAATTCCAATATTGTAGCAGCCTCCTATGTCTCCCATTTAAAAAAATCCCTGCCATACTCTCTCCTACTAAGATTATAGGATAGGAGAGATTTGAACCTCCTCAATGACAATGACAACTTATTATTGTTATGCTCTCTCATTTTAGTCACTCACTTACCAGAACTACAACAACTGGCACTCTGACAGAGGTTGGAGCAACAGCTGGAACATTCCTTAGCAGGAAGATGGGTAGCTGGTGGGAACACAAGAAAACACCAGTACCAATACTGTAAATGGTATATTTCTTTCCTGCTCAGAACAAAAGCAGCACTTCATCAGCTACTTTGAATTGGGACCCAAACAGGGTATTGGAGGCTAACTACAAGCCCCAGAATTAGAGGGCTCACAATGGCATCTGTGTAGCTGTTAGGACAGGAAATAAAGCCACCATCATGGTGTAAGTGTTCCTCTTGCTTTCTTCATGATTTTCTAATATCAAAACTTTGAAATGCCTAAAAATTTCATCAGACACTTAAGAGAAAATCCCTTCAACATCTGCTTACTCCTTTCAGTGCTACACCTCAACTTCCAAGATTAGAGTTTTTTCTGACCCCTAAACCCAGTTCTAAAATGATCTCTTAGCCTAAAATTGTTATTACTGATACTAATTATTTGTATGAATAATAATTTGCTCAAATATGCAAACACTGAAATAGGTGACTATGAATCCCTCCAAACACAATACTTAAAAATGATCTTAAGAAATTGCAACATATTCTCCTTAAATAATTAGTGATAGGTTCTTAAAACTTATCAAGAACCCAACTTCAGACAAAAATTCACAGAAAGCCAGAAGTAATAAAAAGGTCCAGTACTCAGTGTATTCTGATCCCCTTTCCAATTTAAAAAACCTCTTTAGACCCTTTATCACAACATACTGAGGAGCCCATATTGAAGAATCAGCAATAACTTGGTTTTTGAACAGGTAAGAAAAAAGGATACAAGAAGTTTCTTACTAAATCAACAATAGAGATTGCAGATTTAAGGATGTCATTGCAAAAAGAATTAAAATCAACACATAATTCACTAACTTTAATATATATACCAAATGTAATTTTAGATGTTCAAACAAATAAGCTTGAATTTTCCAAACATTTCCTAGTTCTCAAAAATCTCTAAGAATGAGAAAGTCACTTACTCATAATTTTTCACAAGCTGATAAAGACAAAGAAGAATTCCTAGCCAACAAGCACTGTTATCAGACTGAAGATAAAAGCCAATTTTGTCTACAATGGCAGTCCAGCGACTTGGATAATCATGTTTGATGATGTGATGAATGCATGTAGTAAGCTGTACCCTGAAAATCAAAAATAATAGCAAGTAAAAAGTTAAGACAAAATTTCCTTAGCTCATACAAAGGAAATGGCTGTTTAGATAAAGTCATTCAGCAAAAACTACCTGTTCCTGATTTAAGAACCACCCCGTAAATGCTACAAATGCAGGCTTTTTTCATTCCTATCAACTGACTAGTTTCATTTAGAACATCAATTATTCTCACTAAAATATTCTGCAAAATCATGAATTTTCAAGTCTTGAAAGACTACACAATATAAAATATAACATTATAGGGCCTCCCTGGTATTGCAATGGCTAAGTGCAGCATTATGAAGCTATCTAGAGCCACTGCGACACAAGTTCAATACCCGGCTAGCTGGGGAGATTCCCACATGGTGCAGCAGACCTCTCCTGCCTTGCCCGCTGCTCCCCTCAGCAGTGTACTTCAGTCGATCTGCCTGTTCTGCTCCCCGCTCTGTCTCTGGTGAATCCTCTCACCACCCCATACCTTGGGCCTACACCAGCTTATATGCATAAATAAATAAATCTTTAAAAAAATGTATTATATAAAAAATATTATAGTTTTACTAATCTTCTTTCATCTATACAGTATGCTGCACATCAAGTTTACACACACACACCAAAAAAACCACAACAAACAAGCTCATAGACACAAAAAGATTGGTGGTTATAGAGGTCAGGAGGTTCTGGGTGGGGGTGGGTCAACTGTATAGTGATAGAAGGAAACCAGGTGTAATAGCGAGCATGCAGTAGTGTATACAGATGTTGAATTATAATGGTATATGCCTGAAACTTTATATATATATTATATAAATAAAATGTTATAAAAATTTTTAGTTCTTTAAGTGTAAACTGCAACTGCAGTAAGAAAATAAAAAATTCTCAAGGTTACAGAATTTTTAAGTTATCTGCCACAAAAATGACAGGTTTATGTTCTAAAAAGCCTCTCCTTCACCCTCTTTCCAAAAATAACCCCCACAAATTATACACTTGTGACAATAAATTAAAAATATACACATATATACCTGATGAGCTCAGGAGAGTGGATAATGGCTTCTACAATGTTTTCTCGAATACAATGTCGATCTTCTTCTGGAATAGTATAAGGGGATATATCCCCTGGTACTGCTTCCCGATCGGGCCAATATTGTGTTATCATGTTTTTCAAATAGATAACACCTAAAATACAGATCAATTTGACAAAAGAATATTCATTATGAGAGTATTGTAAATATCCCTTTGAAAAGTCTACAGCTCAATTTTTTCTTTCAGACCCACTGCTGTTACTAATAACCAAATGGAAAATGTCCCCTTCAAGAGCAAAAGAAATGACAATTGAGATAATCAAAGCACCCTTTCCTACTAAATTGGAAATAAAAAAGATTCACTACTGACTAAGGTCCACTGAAATTAATGTATTTTACAGATAGAAAAAATGTTCCACTATTACGCTACTTACATACAAATTATTTAAAGTCATAAAGAATTTACATTTGTTCATTATTTTTTTCAATGTGTCAGGCAATATTTTAGACACCAAGAATACAATCATCAGTGAAACAGACCTGAGATTAAATTCTAATAACCAAAAAGGAAAATCTTACTATTTTAAATGAAATTAAGAAAAAAAAATCCTACTCTAAGAATAAAGAACAGCAAGATCTAAGACTAAAATATAAGTGGCTTCTTTAAAATGGTAAATTATTGATATTTCATATTTCTTATTATAAAATGAGTACATATGCAAATAAATAAGACATTAAAGACATGAATTCTTTTATTCTTATTTTGCCGACTAACATAATATCAGAAGTAGTATGCCATATATTCAGACTTTTGACACTAAGGGGATTGATCAATGTCTGGTCGAAGCAGTACCTAAGAAACAGTACTTTTTCAATGGTTAAAATAAAATAGTGAAAGCAAAAAGCTGTGAGCCAATTGGATAAACAAAGAGATCTGTATGTTAGAATCACTTATCAGGAAGGGAAACAGAACATATATAGTATTTTAATAAATCCCCACTTCCAATTTCTTTTAATTCAATTATTACAATTTCTTCAACCTCTACGACCAGGTATCAAGACATTTGCTGTCTGTAACAAATACATAAGGGCAAACCAACCCCTAAAGGACCACCCTAAGATACTCCTGTTCAACTATGGGTCTTTTAAAATAATATATTTGCATACACCTAAGAAAAGAATTCAGGAGACTTGCCTGCCTGTCTCACAGGTAAATCCAGTTGTTCCGACATAGTAATCTGAAGCAGTGTTGAAACAAAATTCAGAGACTTGTGTGCCTGCAAACAAAAAATAAATTTTAAGTTTCTGCAAGTAAATATTGTTAGTACTCTATTCCACAGCATGACTGGCTCAAAAGGCTTTCCACAAGTTGGTTCCAGACTTCTTTCCCAGCAATCAGTATAATGATCTCAAAAAATTTAATACTCTAATTTCTAAAACATTTTGGATGTTTTAGAATATATACAATGCCTGCACATCACTACATTCCCATGTACCCCAACTAGCGTTCTTAATCTACGCTCGTATCAGCAGCTCAAAACAGTGACCTCTGTGACACCTACACGTCCCCATTTCAGTAATGATTTTTCCACAGAGACATCCTATTAAGTGGCTAAAGACAAACTACATCAGTAAAAATAGCTGGGGTTGGGGAGGTTTTCAAGGTGTAGATGCTTTACTTCTAAATATAGCTCTTTTTTTTTTTTTTTTTAAAGAAAGGCAGACTGCTATATTCAGCGCCTCATTTGGATGTGACTGGAGTTTTGGAAGTTTGACTACCCTACGTTCTCCTACAAATGGACCTTGAGAGCCAGTTTGGAGGTTCTAGCAGGGGAGCGCAGCTACTTGTATACCTTCAACGGAAGAACGGTCCGTCTCTGTTAGGGGAAGGACATCCTCTTTGACCGAGCAGCTTCCGTTGGGGCGCACATGGAGCGGTGAGGGAGGAAGGGGACACCCGCCTAGCCAGCCAGATCAGCCTAATCAACCCTGGCGATCAATGGGGTGACAGATGTCGCAGCCAGATTGCCCTCACATCCAAATATAGCTGTCTTCTCTAAATGTGTTCCATTTGTGAAAACTGCACCACCCTTTTCCTATATGCACATTAGAAAATTCCTATTTGGTATCTGATATTTTGGGGGGTCTGGGAACACTCAAAATTTGTTTCATATAAATTAATGGTAATTATGTTTCCATACCCCAAATATAACTTAACCAAATCATACCAAAATAGGAACATTCTACTTTTGGATAGTGGGGAAAATCTGTGTGTTAGTGCTGGGATAGTGGATTTATAGAGAGCTATTTTTTATATATTTGTTTTCCAAATTTTATGCAATGGATATGGGCCACTTTCATCAACAGTACAAAAAGGTAGTTCTTCCTAAATTTATATTTGCTTTATTGCCCATCTCCCTCCCCCCATATAACCACCACCTACAAAGTCATCTTCTCCTTCCAACCCAAGTGTCAGCCATTTTTCTACATTTGTTCACATGAACAATAATGACTTTTTCTTTTAAAGTTTACTCTTTACAGGGCCTCCCTGGTGGCACAGTAGTTAGGAGCTGCGATGTGGAGCCGTTGGCAGCGGAGACCGACGCTAGTTCGACACTTGGCTGGGGAGATTCCCACGTGGCGCAGCAGACCTCTCCTGCCTCGCCCTCTGCTCCCTTCAGCAGTGTGCTTCCATCAGTCTGCCTGTTCTGCTCCCTGCTCTGTCTCTGATGAACCCTCTCACCACCCCACACCTCTGGTCTGTACCCCAGCTTGTATGCATAAATAAATAAAATCTTAAAAAAAAAGTTTCCTCTTTACAAACCCCCAACCCCACCCCAAACATTGTACAAAACACATCCTTAGAAGCAGAAAAATGTCCCTATGGACATAAAGTCTTCCTCATTAGAACCCAGAGTGACACTTTATTCATTCAGACAATACAAAAATTATTTAAATGTTTTTTGTGCAAGACACTATGTCTGGAGGTAATACAGCACCAAACGAGACAACAAGGCCCCAAGACCCCACAAAAACTTAAGAATTTAGTAAGGAAAACAAGATCATCAAAACACGTAGTTGCATAAAGTATACTGGAAGAAGCGGAGAACACCGAAAGAACTGAAAAATGTCCTAACCGGAAGAAGTAATGTTTAAATTTAAGACTTTAAAGGAGTTAGGTGGATGAAAGGGAGGTATTTGGCCTTTCCGATATTCTAAATAGATCTGAATACAGTCAACTGCTATCATTTACTTGAAACATGTTTCCATTCATGCAATTCATATACGTTTCCTCATCCCTTCTCAGGCTCCTTTGCAAGCAGATATATCTATCAATAAATTCTAGATGGTACCAAAACTCAGTGACAGCTTATCTCTTCCATCTCCCAGCAGATATCATCCAACCCCATAAGTACTATAGTACTTGTAGTACTATAAGTACTATCTGTATGTTAAATGTTACATCCAATTTTATCACTCTAACAGAGCAGAGCTATTTAGCATCCCATATCTTCATTTATAAGTAAGTTTCTCATTCTCTCTGTACTACTGTTCAAAGCCTCTTTCCCTAAAAGCTGTTATTTTTTACCAGCTATCCTAATCTTTCTCATCACTACCCTGTCAATTCACATCTGAAATCTAAATGTCATCTTTAATACTTCCCTCTTTTCTACCCCAGTTCAATATGTATCTTGTCGATTCCATATCCACTTTCTCGATTCCTATTTACACCAACCCAGTACAAGTGACCATCAAGTCTCTTAATTATCTGCCCACCCAACTATTTGCCACTCAGCATCCAACCATCTTTAAAATTATCAATCATTCCCCTGTAAGTCTATTAACGGCATTCTACTCTACTTCGCAAAACCTATAAATAAGGCCCTGCATAATCTTTAATATCATTAAAGGAAACTTTACACATTTCTAGCCTTCTCTAAGTTCTTTCAACAATAAGCCCATTTCAGTCTTTCTACTCGCAACACTCTTCTCTCCAACATGCCACAGAGTTAAACAGTTCACAGTCTCACATTCTTTGGGTTTCAACTTAAACATTTCCTTAGAGAAGCCTGATCACTCAAGTTAACGTTAGGCTCCCAATTACTCCTTCAATCTCCCAGTTTTTTCTTCACAACACTCTTTACCTATTTATAATTATTATATTTGTAGACTAATTCTGTCTGCCTCTCCTATTAATGAGACCTTAAGCTCCACTGAAGCAGGGTCTATACAATTTGTACAGCCTGTTCCTCATACAATGCTCTTCATTTAATATATTAAACAAATTTAATAAGTAACTAAATGAAGCAATAATAAAAATACCTTGGAAGCAGTTGTGATCATCGAGAGGTAGGGTGAAAAAGGGTATTTATATTTAAGAGGTACAGAGATGAGCCCACAAAGGACACTACTATTCATATTACTACTATGGCACTTTTAAGGTCACTTTTTAAAATTATGTAAGTACCTATCTTATCTCCTGCACCACATTATGAACTCCTGAATCAGAATGCTAGAATCACAGGCCTGGATTTAAATACAGGTAATGGAACTTCTTTCATTTTTAGCCCTTGAGCAAATTGACTCAGCAAATATAAGTCTTTATTACAAAATTAATACAATAAAATCTACTTCACAGGATGGCTGTAAGGAACAAATAAAACACAAAAAATATTTTAGTAAACATAATACAACAAATGTTTATACATACCCATACACAATAGAAACCCATCTTTCTCAGTATGTTTTAAAGTTAGTTAGTAGGCCCTAAGTTAAACAAACACTGGCTCAATTACTTTTTAGTTCCTTCAAACACCTGTAAAATATAGCTTATGTGGTATAGTGTGTACAACATCCTCGGGTGTTTTCCCTCTGAATTGAAAAAGACTTCTCTATGATTGGAACCACAAACGAAGATGGTTTAAATTTATAAGTCATGTTAAACCACCCACCACTTTTTTTTTGACACATACATAGCTACATGTGAATTAAAGTGAACATATGATGCTACTCAGTGTTATCTTTCTACAGCACAAAATACTTCCCATAAATATTACATTAACAAAGGGTCTTTATCGATTTCTAACTTCTTAAGATTTTAGTATAAAAAATAAAACAGCAAAAGTATTTGAAGGAAACCAAAGTAAATATTTTTATCATCTTGGTGTACAAAACCTAAATATGATGCCAAAAGTTGAAAGCCATAAAATATTTATCATCAAGAAGGTAAAAAGCAAAATTTTTAGATGTTGTAAGAAAGAGTTACTCATTCCAAAACAAAAATGAGCAAATATGTGCAGGGAAATTACAGAATTAGTACAACTGGAAAGACAGCCCTACCCCAAAGCAATATATGTTATGTACCAAAGTGCTGGTGAGGATATAAAGAAAGAAATGGAACTCTAGTTGCTGGTAGACGTAAAAATGGTACAGCCACATTGGACAACTGATAGTTTGCAGTATGCGCCTAATTTACAACATAGCAACTTCACCCTTGTATACCTGAGAGAAATAAGTGCTTATAGCCACAATAATACCTGTCTATTGAAAAAAATTAATGTTTAAACTAATGTGGTATAATTCATATAAGGAAACATTATACAGTAACTTTAAAAAAATCCTATGAAATCAAGCAATAATATGGATCTTGAAAACATGTTGAGAAAGACAGGCTACGCAGTATATACCATGTGATTCTATTTATATAAAGGTCAAGGACAGGCAAATCTAATTTATAGTTTATAGAATAATAGCAACCTAGCAGTACCTAAGTAAAAATTACAGTTGTAACTATTTTATATGTAAATTAGTCCTCACTTCAAAAAAAAAAAAAACAAAACAACACAACTTCCTTTAACGGAACAATTTATTGCAACATTCTTTATAATAGTTCCAAAGTGAAAACTCACACATTACCAACTGCTGAATGGATAAGCAGAATATGGCATATATAATACAATGAAATATTATTTGATGATAAAATGAAGTACTAATAAATATTATAATGTGTATGACCCTTAAAAACATGTATGTGAAAAATAGCCACAGAAGACTGTATGATTTCACGTACAGGAAAAAAGGCTACACTATAGAAAGAAAGTGACCTAGGATAAGGGGTAGGGTTTGGGAATCACCTGCTATTGGGATTGAGAGTTCTTTTTGGAGCGATATTGTTCTGAAGTTTGTGGTGATGGGTGCTTTAACTCTGAATATACTAAAAACCACTGAGCTGAACTCTGAAGTGGCTGAATTCAATGAAGTCATATTTTTTTAAATCTCAACTATGAAGAGAAGCACTTATTACTCTAGTTTAAGTCGCTTTACCTTCAAAAACATACAAATATAAATCTAAAACGTGTAATTAATGAAGAGCATTACTTTCAGACAACTGATCTTGACTAAGGGTAATAAAGAATATTTCTGTGAGCAAACTCAACCTGGAACACATCTATTTAACTGCCCCTTAAAAGTTTCCAACCAGCTGAAAAAAAAATAGCCCTATATTCCTCTCAAGGACTTAACACAAAATGGATTTAAAGTAATACAAAACATCAAACAGCATCTCAAAAAAAAATGAGAAAGTAAACTGGGATAAGGAGTTACAGTTTACAGTTAGTAAACTAGAAGAAGGTAACTTATTAGGGTTATGGGAATATTCTAAACCTAGACTGCAGTTGAGTTGCACAGCTTGATTTAGTAAATCTAAAAATCTTCTGATGTTCACTAAAAACAGATGAATTTTATGATACATAAATTTATTTCAATAAAGTTTAAAAACCAACAAAAAACCCTACAGATTTGTAAAAGTATTAAACAGATCAGATAAAAGAACATACATTAATTGTTCAAATTAGGAAAAATCACTCTTTTAAACACTGGGCAATAACTTTCTAGCATTCTTGAGTATAGCAAATTATCACATATTTAAAAGATTTTCTTTCACATATTAACTATTACATATCATGTTAAATTTAGAAAATTTTTATAGTGATTTTAAAAATAAGTAAACTGGGGCCTCCCTGGTGGCACAAGGGGTTAAGTCTCAGCACCATAAAGTTATCAGCAACCACTGCAGCATGAGTTCAATCCCTGGCCAGGGAGCTAACATACAAGGCAAAGCAGACCCCTCCTGTCTCGCCCACTGGTCCCCTCAGCAAGATAATTTCAGTCAATCTGCCTGTTCTGTTCCCCACTCTGTCTCTGGTGAATCCTTTCACCATCCCCGCACCTCTGGCCTCACCCCAGCTCTTACATGCACAAATAAATAAATCTTAGAAAATATATAAATAGGGCCTCCCTGGTGGCGCAGCGGTTAAGCGCTGCGCTGTGGAGCTGTCGGCAGCGGCGACGCGAGTTCGACGCCCGGCCGGGGAGAGTCCCACATGGCGCGGCGGACCTCTCCTGCCTCGCCCGCTGCTCCCCTCAGCAGTGTGTTTCTGATCTGCCTGTTCTGCTCCCCGCTCTGTCTCTGGTGAACCCTCTCGCCGCCCCACACCTCTGGCCTGTACCCCAGCTTGTATGTATAAAATAAAAAAAAAAAATATATATATATATATATAAATAAAAATAAGTAAACTAGCAGCAATCACGAAAATCCTTTAAAATTTGATTAATTACAGTATTAGTCCCAACTATTTGGGAAACATCTGAGGATGCTACAATAAAAATTTTATATGAGGCAATGTATTAATGTAACTTCTGGATGCTAGTACTAATTAAAGGCCCTTCTTCATGATCCTAGTTTTAAGCAGAGAACCACAAAAACTGAAATAACAAATGCGACATTACAAATCATTAAGTAGAGTTTAAAATGCTAATAATACTTATTTAAAAGACACCAACCATAATGCAAAATTTCCTTTCTAGTAACTTCTTAGTTTATTATTACTTGTTCATTAACCCAGATAATTCAACATTCACCCTTAAGCCACCTCATGAAATTCTTCAACTGCCCCAACTCCATCACCATCAACCTCACCCCACTTACTATCACTTACAATATATCAGACACTTTTTATAGAAAAAAGATCACTCCAAGGTAGTTTGACAGATTCATTAAGAGTCTGAGTTAGACTTTAAAACTCTTATATTCACAGACATGGGGAGAAAAGATTTTTAAAAGGAAAACTATGTCTTTTAAAAAAGTATGCTAAAACAATTAGGAGAATAAAAGTGAATAGTGAAAGACAAAAATGAAAAGGTAAATTGTGGACACCTCAAGATCTAACAAGTTTAAACTTTGGGGAAAAGTTTTTACATAATCAGGTCTATGCTATAGGAAGATGAGACCTTAAAGCAGTATGAAGGATGCAAATCTAGCATAGATGACTGTAAAATATGACAGGAGGGAAACTATTATTACAACAGGTAATAACTGACCTGAAAAACTTCTATTCCACAGGTAGTTTCCCATCCCACAAAATAAGAAATTTTACCAAAAAAAAAAAAAAGAAAACCACATAAAACCAATGATCAGATTTCCTGACTTTAGTATTCTTTTAACCTACATAACCTTGTCCACACTGCTTCCTAGTATACCATTCACTAACTCTGCAAGCAGAAATTGCTTTCTTCAAAGTTACCAGTATTTTAAAAGCTTCTAAGGCCTTCTCTCCTCCAGGCTTCATTTTACTTTAACTCCTCGTTTTAACTAATAACTTTTTACTTACTACAAAAGTAGAAAACTTATGAAATTCATTTAAGGAAAAAGGAAATTTAAAATACCTACAACCAACCTTCTTTCTTGAAATTCCTTTCCTGGTTTCTTCCTACTGTTATGTATCTACAATTCACCAAATTCCGTTCTACTGTTTCTCAAAGTCCCCAAAATGGGCATGGCCCAAAATGTAGCCCTCTGGTCCACCTCTCAACTCTTGATCACACTACTCCCTTTGTAATCACCTGCAGAATAAAGATCATTTTTCCACTGCTGTTTTTTCTCCTGAACTTCAATTTCATATTCCTAAATGCTGTTACACATTATCTCTTTGATGTTTTTATCAGCTCTTCAAACCAAGAATTAACCCTTTAAGTCACAATATTTTCTTCAAAATGAGTTTCCCCTCTAGACCCATATTTTCCAATGTAATTCACAAATGTCAATATATTTTAAAACTTCCCCTTTTTAGGACCCCCCAGGTGGCACAACGGGCTAAATCTCAGCACTATGAAGCTATCCGCAGCCACTGCAGCACAAGTTCAATCCCCGGCCAGGGAGCTTCCCACATGGCACAGCAGACCTCTCCTGCTTCTCCCTCTGCTACCCTCAGCAGTGTATTTCAGTAGATCTGTCTGTTCTGCTCCCCGCTCTGTCTCTGGTGAACCCTCTCACCATCCCACGCCTCTGGCCTGATTGTATTCATAAATAAATAAATCTTAAAAAATCTTAAAAAAGAAATTTAACAAGGCAAATATTGTATATATTTTACCTACATGAAATATGAGACATAGTGAGATTAAGAGACCAGAGTGGGAGAATCAGGGTTGGGCTGAAGCTCTTCACTCTTTCTTCCTCCCTTTTCATTAAAGTGATGACACTTAAATGTTTTCAAACTAAGTAAAAAAAAAAAAAGACTTTTAGTACCAAAAGAAAAAAAAAAACTACTTTAAAGCACACTTGTCTTTAATGTTTCACTAACAAAAACAAATAAGTAAAATGATATATTAATCTATAATACATTAAAAAGAAAAATGTTTTCTTACAAATATTAATATGGTGTAATCTTGTCTTCAGATCTTTAGCACACCATATCACTGAATAATTTCCTGTCTAATAACCAAATTACCCAGGGACTTTCTCCTAAATTCAGAACAGCATGTACATCAATATATCCCGAGTTAAGGAAAATCACTTGCTCAGACTACAAACTACCTGTCTTCCAAAAACATACACACTATAGTCTCTAAATATTTTGCTGAACACATGCCCTCACTCTACACCTTTCTAGACCTAAGATTTTCATTATTTTGTAAATCCTTTAATAAAATGAAATCAAATTAGCAATTTATAAATAAAGTACTATCACTTATAGTAGAAATAGTTACCATCTATGAATATCTCATAAGTATCTCAGGATAGTTTATTAAATTAACACATCAAGAAATTTACCAATACAAAAAAAATTATCAAGCTAAGCCCAGTTCCTGAAAAATAATGTATGTGAGAAAGCAGCACTTCTACTGATATAACCATTTCATAGCATACTAACTTAGGAACAGGGTATTCATATGACTTTTTTTTTTTAAGATGTTTTTTATTTTTTTTTATTTATACATACAAGCTGGGGTACAGGCCAGAGGTGTGGGGCGGCAAGAGGGTTCACCAGAGACAGAGCGGGTAGCAGAACAGGCAGATCAGAAATACACTGCTGAGAGGAGCAGCGGGCGAGGCAGGAGAGGTCTGCCGCATCATGTGGGATTCTCCCCGGCCGGGCGTCAAACTCGCGTCGCCGCTGCCGACAGCTCCACAGCGCAGCGCTTAACCGCTGCGCCACGGGCCCATATTCATATGACTTTTAAGTAAGACTTCTAATTCCTGTTAGGGCACTGTTCCTGGTTGCAAGTATAAGATGGGAGGAATATTGTTGCTGAGATCACACCTGCCTTAACTAATGTAAAATTTAAATTTCCTCATCTAAAAGATAGCTTTATTATAGTCCTGACCACATGGAACTCCAGAAAGGCAGGAACTATGCCTTCTTTGCACCTACCACTTAGTTCAGCGCCTAGAACAAAGATACTTGCTTTAAAAAAAAAACAACCTAAACTTCGGCTTCTCCAGAAGGGAAGAAGTTCTATAATGACAAAATATTAACAAGGATGTAAAACAATGTACTTCATTAAAAAAATTAGATAAAAAAATTAACACTTCAGTTTCATGGGAGCCAGGACTTCTGTCTTAATTGTATTGTATTGAATCCTCAGCAAAGACAGTACTTGTCATGTTTTTTTCTGCCAAAATTTTTCCCAAATAACAGAAACAAATATTGGTTGAGTGTATCTACTGTTAGCTAAATATTCCATGGTCAAAAAAGGAAAAGTCTTCATTTTATTTCCACAGAGATGAGTAAGTGCAAAATCAATGAACTCTTAAGTAGACAAGAAAGCAATCACCTAGTTCAAATAAAATTAATTAAAATGTAAGGGATAATATATAAGATTAGGTGTTGAGTTTTGAGTTTACAATACCATGGGCCATCAAAACAGGAAAAGATAACATTTAAGATAGACAAGATTTATGAATAGGAAAAATTTTAGTTCTAGGTGGTAAGAACTTTACAGGAGGGATAAGCATAAGGTTTTATGTAAGAGAAATTTCCACTGAAGAACACTGGCACCAAAAAAAAAAAAAAAAAAGAGGCAGGAAGAGAGAGAAGAGATTATGGTCTATTATAGTATCGTGACCTGCCAAAAACCTTCAGATGTTTTATCTTTATTTTACAAATGAAACAACAAGTACTTCTGAGTGTGTGCATATGAACATGTAGGAAATGACAGTCTTTGTATCCCCAAGAGCAAACTGTCTTTGGAACATAATAATTAATGCTGAATGAATATCAAATGTCACATGTTCTATTACCTAAACAAAACAAAATTTTTAAAAAGTGCACTTCTAGATACACAAGTCAATAAAGTACTGCATTTAAACTAGAAGTGACAGATCCTGTAACACAATCTGTTTGAAAGATGAGTAGTCTTAACATTTCCAACTATTATTTAGGTTCTTATTTTTCTCTGCATTCAATAAATATTTACTGAGGTATGGTGCTTATAATTGTGCCAATTTCCATGTCAGAATAATGCTTCAAAGGACATGTTTTCTTTCTCCACTAGTGCCATTCATTTGCTACGGAGATACCCAAGTAGCAAGTTACTACACTGAGATAGAAAACAAAAAGCATGATGGCATGTTGGATTTGCCAATCAATTGGCACTTACGTGGTAGTTCATACAATCTGGACAACTTAGTAGGTACCAAATACTTTCCTCAATTTTTTATGTCTGGTCTCACACAACCCACATAATACAATGATATACATACTACTACTTTGTTCATTTTATATATAAGGAAAACGAGGTTAAATAACTTTCCTAAGATCCTCCAATTAGCACAGAACGCTTCAGTAGTTAAAAAAAAAAAAAAACAACCACCACCACCACCACCAAATGTGTTAAGGGAATTTTCAATTTTATTTCCAAGAACACTGGAATTTGTAAATGGTTTTCTCCAGTCTTTGAGGCAGTGGAATACATGAAGATATTTCAAATTGGAATATGACAATGACTTCCAAAACTGTAACAGCAGTTAAAAAAAAATCAAAATTCATAACCCACCAAAGAGTAAGTCAGTGGGAAATACTAATCCAAATACATCTGTCAAAGATAATCCTTACTGTGGTCCCTAATAGTCTTAACAGAACTTCTAAATTTTGTCTTTATGCCATACTTAAATACATAACTACTCTATAAATGCTTGAGGTGAGGGTGGTATATCACTGATATACCAACTGATATATCACTGATATACCAACTGATATACCACTCTACTATTTCAAAGTTACCTATCATAACAGGAAACCAAAAAAACCTAAAATTGACAGATCAAGAAATTTGCAATAACAAAAGACAAAAATTACCGATCTTGTGAAACTCAGAAATTATATTAGGAAGAATGATAAAATATGTATGATAAATCAGTGCTAGAGACAAAAAATAAACAAAGGGAGATAAGGGAGTATGGTAGGTAGGGAACTCCTTCAAGATATGGAGACAGCTGAATAAAATGATATGGAGCCAGTGATAGAGGGAAGTGAGAGTACAAGACTGACACAAATGTGAAAAAACAGCTCCAACTAGATAGAATAGCAAAGTGCAACTTAGCAGGAAGCAGGGGCACTTGTTGTTTTTTAATAACACTATAATACATTAATAATATTTACATATTAACTAGCTGAAGAGATTTAGTCAAATGTCAATGATTTTTTTTAATTAGATGAACCAAAACATTGCCTCAGTTGAATGACACAGTCATGTAATATCAACTCATCCTATCCTCCAAAGCATGAAGTGCCTGCCAGAAACAAATTGTTACTTCTTCATTCATACTAAGGTTAACTGCCTTCAAGACTTATCTGGGATCTATTTCCTAGATCAAGGTTCTGATACAAAAACTTCAAAGCAAATGTATTCAAATAAATGGCCTAAATAACCTTCACTAAAATGGTGTTTAAGATTAGAGATGAAAATAAATATCCTAATAGAAAAGTCACCTTAGGAAAATTACTAAAAACTTCAAGGGTAACAGCTGAAATAAATTTATAAAATGTAAATAGCTATCACAGAAACACAGGTCATCTACCAAATTTTCTTTGACAGAAAGACAAGCAGTAAATCCTGCTCCAAAATTCCAAAACCTAACAGCAGCTTAACTGTAAAAAAATGCTTTGTATACTATTTTATCTTCTAAAAACTAGCTTGTGAAATGCCCTCATCACTATTACAAGATGTTAGTGCATGCAACAAGACATCCAATACCTAGTTGAGATGTAAATGAATCTAATTTCAAATTTGCAAGCAGTATTACTTACCCAATTTTTCTTCTTTAAGGGAACCAACTCTTTTTTTCAAATAGATATTCCAATAATTATACACAAGTATGTTTAGTCAAGGTACTATCACAGAAGTCATTATACTTAAACTTGTAGGTTGTCTAGGCTTTATACATGCATCATAAAATAATGCTTATCTTTACCTGTGTCGATCACAAAACAAATAAAGTGACCCCTAACATCCTCCATAATTTACTAATGTTTCAAAGTAGGAATTTGTTTTAACTCACTATTTTACATGCCAAAGAAATCGAAGCTTCTCCCAATGTGACTGTGAGGCTAAGAATTTGAGCATCATTTTTGGTCTGGCCTAATGCTGGTCTCATTTACATATGAAAGATTTAACTGTTTATTTTGAAATAATTTTACACTTAATTTGTCTAAACCCTGTGGATGATCCTTGAAGGTAGGGATCTCTAAGACAGTACTGTACTGTCCATTGAAAAAGTTAAATTTAGAATCCTGCTACTTATACTAAGTTAATCTAAACAACGTTTTTAAGCAATTTACCTACCAACTAAGAGGGACATAAATTTCTTCTTTGAAGGGGAACTTTTTACGTTAAAAAATATACACTAAATCTCACTAAAAGTGGCAGATTTGGTAGTATACCTACAATTATTAACTAGTATAGGAAGTTACAACGGCCCTTTTAAGATGCCTTTACAATGTTAATATTTAAAAAATTGCAGAAATTTAGGAACAAAGAATGGAAATGAAGATAGCACCCCCCCCCATAAGGCTTTTTTCCAAGGGGTGGCCCTCCCAAAACATGAGAAGAAACCAACCCTCAGCGAGTTAATGCGAAGCTCCGCACGTTTCAAAGCTCACATTATCTCATTTGTCTGTCAGTTACTCTGTGGCCTAATTTTATGAATGGGAAAAACTCAGCATCAAAAGGTTAAGTGACTTGCCCAAGGTCACTCAAGAAACTAGTGGTTCAGCTCTACCTGGAAAAGGTGCAGTCACCCTTTCCACTTTCCACTATATCGCCCTACCTCCCCGACTGAGGTATTAAGAACAGAAAAGCAGAGAATCAGATTCATATTGGTATCCTGCACTACCCTCGCCCTGCCAAAGAGGAGGAGGAAGAAGGGGGGGGGGGGGATCTGAAAGCTTTCCGTGGCAGCGCAGAGAGGAGAAAAGTTGTGCAGGTCACTGATCAGTCAAGTGACAAGCTGACAGGAGCAGCCCCCAATGGAACAACTCTGCGTTCCCAGGAGCTCCTCCAAACCCAGCGCCACCAACACTGCTCCCGGAAACCTCTAACACCCCTCGCAGTGAGTTTCGCCCCCACCCGGGCGCGAGGATCTAGCTGGGAGTGAGCCAAAGAGCGGCTGGCCACCCGAGCCAGCCATGTGTCCAGCCGGTCACGCCCGCCTCGCCTCATTCGGCTCCTCACGCCTCAGCCGCAGCCAAAGGCCCAGCTCAGGATCCAACGCAAAGGCTGTTTCGGCCGCCGCCACCACCGCAGCAGCCTGAGGCGTCCCAGCGTGGCACTCGCCGTAAGGTCCCCGCCCCACCCCTCCAGTTGGGCCTCTCAGCGACGCGGTCCGCGCCGCTGGCCAGGCCCGAAGGACTCGGCCTGCCAGTGAGCCCGCCCGCCCGCCGCCGCCGCCAGCCCGGCGTCCTTACTTCATTTAGCTGGCGTTCTGCGGCCTCACGCAGGGCTGGGTCCATGGTTCCCCGAAGGGCCTCGATAATGGTGTTGGGGTCCATCGCAGGGCGGACTCGGTCAAACCCTGAGCTGGGGTGCTACTGGGCCAGGAATAGCGCCGCTCACTGCGCACATGGACCGGCCGCGCTCCGCAGCGGCAACCGGCGCGAAAGGAAAGAGAAGCGCCAAGGCCCCGGATAGAACCTCTTCGCCTCAGCGTGGAGGCGGGAGATGCTCCGGCCACTTCCTGTCGGCGCGCCCGCGGAGCATCGTGGGAGATGTAGTCTAAATACACTCTTCAGCCCACGTGGCCCGAGTTGTCGGTGCTAAGGACTAGACTTGCACAGCAGAAAGGGAAAATGTTCAAACTACACACAGAAAAATTAAAGCAGCAGGTCACATAGGTTTCACACAATAATATGCCCATGCTGACCATAAGGTGAATCTGAAGCACGTGTAGTGCAATGTGTGAGAAGTGTTTACCACATCACATAATATTTATATCACCAAATAATAAAATTAGGGTTTTTTTTTATCCGATATCCAAGTTTTGGGAGGATCTTTATATAAATCACCTCTAAATGCAGAGTGAATCCCTATTAAGGTCCACATTCTTCGAAAACAGTTAAATGAACAGTTCTCTTAAAAAAAAGAATAAATGCAAACAAAAAGGGAAACATTCAGAAAGGTTAAACAAGTTACCCAAGGTCACTTAGTGAGAGGTTCAACTAGAATTTTAAGCATAGGAAAGCTGTTTTCAATTTTTCATTCTCTCCACTGACTCACTCTGCCTTTCCAGAGGTATGCCTAACAATATGGGGTTAAGCAAATTAAGAAATTCAGTCTTTATATATTTCACAGTCATTAAAAATTACAAGTATTATATGCCTTGTGACAACATGAAAACATGTAAGGATATGGCTTTGTGACATGGACAAAAGCTGGGGAAAGAAAGTAATTGATTTTCTAGAATGGTAAAATGAAATTTCCTTTAATATCTGCTATTATTGTAATACTTACTTAAAATACATACTTAAAATGAATTATAAGCCTTCAAATACAATTTGTGAAATTTTCACATTTTTTCAGTTTTTAAAAAAAGAGAGGAGGGAGAGAAAAAGGGAGTATACAAAAGTATTCACCCTGAAATAGTGAGCTTTGTAATGTTACCCTTTTAAAAATTATTTTATCCACACCCCCATATTAATATCTTCTAAACCACTCACTGTGTCTGGAAGTGAGGTATAATTATTCCTAATTTACAAGTGAAGAATCCAAGACTCAGATTAGGCTACTTTGGGTTTTTTTTTTTTTAAAGATTTATTTATTTATACATACAAGCTGGGGAACAGGCGGCCAGAGGTGTGGGGCGGCTAAAGGGTTCACCAGAGACAGTGGGAAGCAGAACAGGCAGATCAGAAATACACTGCTGAGGGGAGCAGCGGGTGAGGCAGGAGAGGTCTGCGGCACCATATGGGATTCTCCCTGGCCGGGCATTGAACTCGCAGCGCTGCTGCCGACAACTCCACAGTGCAGCGCTCAACACTGTGCCACCAGGGAGGCCCAGATTAGGCTACTTTGATTGTGATAAATCAGTAGATTTTCACGATATGATCTGCAGCTAGTTCTATCATTGTACTAATAAAATCTAAGAATTTTCTTTACCCCATCCCTCAAATGTGAAGACCTTGAAAATAAGGGTTATGTTTTATTCATTTTTGTATCCTTACCTCCTACAACAGAGCTTGAATGTCTAACTAGGAGTTCAATATTTTAGTGAATAAATGAGGGAAGTAATGAATAACCTTATAATGACTTGCTGGCTGAGCCAGAATTGGAACTTCAGCCTTCATGATTTCAAAACCAGTACTCTTTGCCCAGCTATATATCTATTTTAGATTGCAGAATTTACTTGTACATCATGTAATTCTGACAATTACAGCAAAGCACAACGTGTGTAAAAGCAGCTGGTACCTAGAAGGTACTCCAAAATATTAATTCCTTCTCCCTGAAACTGAAAGGAAGGAGTGATAGTGAAAAATAATAGTTTTTAAATTGTAGTACTGGGGTGAAGAAGAAAACAATAAACTATGATGTAGGATTATGGATGCTTCGGTGGTAGGAAAACTACAGTGACCACAGCCGAGGTGAGAAATCATATATTGTGAAAAAACAAACAAGGATGTAATGTAATGATATCTCATTAATAATAAAAAAATTCAAAAAATTCAACAAATAAACTGTAGTATTAGAAACTTGGATCTAACTAAGTTTGTTAACCTGTGGCTAGAGTGGGGCCTATGTCTTATGCTTTAGAGAGACAGAATTCACAGGGTGTTAAACCCTGTCTAGGGAGCCAAAGTTCCTTTATTCATACAAAATACTTGACCCCAGGATCCTTCCAGAGCTTAGTTGGCAGTGTGATTAGCACACTCAGTTTATTTGTAGGTTTATTTTTATTTTGTCAAACTAGTGACACAGAATGTGAATTTCGTGACTAGAAATTTAGATGTGAGCTGCTTCAGGGCAGAGACAATGTTTATCTCTTTGTGACAGACACAGAAACGAGTGGATACACAATAAATAAATGTATGAAGATTAAAGGGAAATGTGCAATGGTAGGCCTGTATAAATATAGATAGGTAACCTTATTTCACCCTTCAACCCCTAGCCAATATAGGTATCTCTATTTCTTTGTGCAAGGTTTGTCTGAGAGATTAAAAAAATAAGTATAAAACACAGAGTTTCAGAGCTGGTTGTGAGATGGGATGAGATTAGATAAGAATCAAGAAGAGGGCCTTCCTGGTGGCACAGGGGTTAAAGTCACAAGGCTATCAAGCTATCACCAGCCACTGCAGGATGAGTTCAATCCCTGGCCAGGGAGCTAACCCACATGGCACAGCAGACCTCTCCTGTTTCGTCCACTGCTCCCCTTAGCAGTGTATTTCAGAGTCCTTGTATGCATGAATAAATAAATCTTTAAAAAAAAGATATAAATCAGAGACATGCTTCAGGGGAGGGGCAGGGAGAGGGATCAAAACAGGGGAAGGAAGAGCACAGGGGACTATGGTGGTGGTGCACAGGTAAATTGGTGGTAGGAATTTTACGGGGAATACACCTGAGAGGAGAAAACACACACTGTACAAAAATAATGATGTAAAATATATATAAATAAATAAATTAAGTAATAATAAAAAAGAATCAAGAAGAGATAAAGAACAATGCAGGTATAGATTGGTTAACAGATCTTAAAAGGATGGGTCTGTTCAGACAGAATAAAACATGTCTGGCTACAGATAAGTGAGAAGAAAGGGAGACTCGGGGAATGACCATAATAACTATAACATAAAAGAATGCAAATAATTAATCTCCCCTTTACAGTCCTCCATGGGAGACTTTTGTGGGTGAACATTAGTGACCAGGCCTTTGATGAGAAGTACCTAGCATCCAAAGACATATTAAG
>PVIJ01009967.1:0-63253 GCA_004024925.1 Scalopus aquaticus | reverse complement strand
AAAAAAAAAAAACAAAGGACGAGAGAAGAGGGGGAGGGGGGTGGGGCGGCCAGGGAAGCTTACCTGGGCAGGGTGGGCCGTATTCCATGGAGAGCCCTGGGGTGTGGTCGGGTTGGTCTGAGTCACCTGGGAAAGGAGAAACGTGGTCTTCACCCAGTTCTAGGAAAGACTGTGCCTCGCTGGAAGTCAGTTCTTGCCAGTCAGAAAAGAACTTTTTTAAAAGCCAAGATTTCAGCGAGGCGTTTGGGGCCCGAGGTGCAGGCTTCCTTAAGTGTCTGCTTTCTCAGCCACACCTGAGCGGTCACTAGATTCGTTCTAGTAACCTGAGTCTCAGGCCCACTCACGCTGACAGAAAAGACTCCACTTTAACAAAATCAACAGACATTGCCAGCAACTCCTCAGTTTTCAGAAGCAACAGCACAACCTTCCACGGCTGACTGACTCGACGGTGACCCCGAGTGACCCGACGCTCCCCGTCCTGCCCACAGCTGCTCACAGTGCCATATTACGGTGCCATATTACGGAGAGTTCCCACCTGTTGGAAGGTTGTCTGTGGAAACTCTGTATGTTGTTGTATTTATGGGTTTTAATTGAGCAATTGGGCCTAGGTCCAGTTCAGAGACAAAAAAAAAAAAAAAATGCCTCAATGGTAGAGAGTTTACTAGGGAATCAAAGGGGAAACTCAGGCCTGAAGCAATTCTGTGAGCTGTTCCCACCAATGCGAGTCTGAATCTAGTTTTACACAGGTAAGAACAGTGAGGTGCGGCCATCGGAGGGGTGATTACCCTACTAGAGAAGACCCTGCCATCCGCCATACCATGGACAGAGCTGGAGGGGTGATGCTCATTGAGATAAGCCAGACAGAGAGAGACAAACACCCTGAGGTTTGACCTGCATGCTATACACAGAGAAACAAAAAACAGGGACCAGCCCAGGACGAATCCTAGAAATCAGACTGTAGAATGGAGGCTGCCAGTGGTGGGGGAGGACGGAGAGTGAGAGTAGAAGGGAGCACAATGGCCTGTGGTGGAGGATCCTTGGGGGCCTTGGTGCTGGACAACATACATCTGAAGAGTAGGGACCCTCGACCTCTGCATCATACACAGCGCCGTCAACCAGTGGTGCTCTCTGTATGCAACATGTGTATGTGAAAATAGACGTAATTGTTCTTGACAGGGTGGCTTCTGACTCCATGTTGTTTGACCTAAAATACGCTGGTGCTGACTGTGCGGAGGGCGGCAACGTGGCCATCTGACCGTTCCCTTTCTAAAGGCGCCCGTGGAGATGCAGGTGCCCGCTGCTGACTCTTCCTCGCCCGGCTCCGGGGCCCTCAGTGGTACCTGCAGGCAGAGTCTGCAGGGCTGTTCAGCCTTCAAGTGGATGCAGATGGCTTTGCTCTTTCTGCTGGAGTGGGCGGGAGTGTGTTCCAGAACGTCTCAGTCTGCTCACATTCTGGAGCTCTGCATTTCCAACCAAGTTCCTTCAGGAAGCACTTGCGTTTGCTTCTACCAGGTGCCTGGGGACGCCTCCCTGGCTGGCCACCCTCGTCCCCCACAGCATTGTATTTCATCTCCAGCCCACGTGAGGTTCACTTCCGTGCTGACAGCTCAGGGCAGGTTGCCGTAACGTCCACCTAGAACAAAGGTCTGGGATGGTCAGCGTGCCCTGCTACTGCTAAAGCCTCTGGAGTGAAGTGGGGGGTCTAGAGGGCCCCTGCCAAAGGTGGGCACAGGTGCCCCCCGGTGGGGCTTGGGACTTTCTCCCCTGGCCTCAGTGTGGTCTTGAAAACTGAATCTCGTGTTTACTCATCAGCAAACTCCTTCCAGGGGACAGTTTACGGCCTGCTCTGCTCACCTTCCCGAGCCCCCCTCTCCTCTGGGCTGGCCTCTCAGCAGTTCCTGAGGATTTAAGGAATTATTGGCACCATTAAGATGAAACACCTACATGGCCACCAGTGGCCAAGGGGAGAAAAGGTGTGGAGTTGCGACGGGAACAGAGCGCTCAACTGTGCGTGAGAAGATGCACTTCTGCCGCCAGCAGCCACGCGGGTGCACGAGGGGCGATGCTCACCAGACCCCACACAGGTGGGCTGCAGGAAAGACAGGTGAAGCAAAGCGAAAATAAACTTTAGGATATTAGATCAATTAACGATACCGGAACAGAAGTGGGGGCAAATCGGGTCACAGGAGGCACGGGGGCTGAGGAGCCTCGTGGACTTTAGCCGGGAGCCCTGATGCAGCACGGACACCTGGGGCACTCAGTGGTGCACCCCGAGACTCACCCCCTGCTGTAGGGCAGCGTCGCCCCACATGTGCGTGCCAGCGCAGGCGTTTGGGACACGTGGCAACAACAGCACAGGCTCTCCACGGAGCTGCGCGGACGGGTCTAGGGGAAGGAGCCCTGGCGCCCTCGGGGGCTTTTGGATTTTAATGGTCTCCTGCAGGGAGGCAGCCAGGTGTGGGGCGGCAGCGGGCTGGGGGCCAGGAGGCGGGCGGGCCCCCGGCCCCCGGCGAATCTCACTCTTTCTGGGCTCTCTCGTGGCCTCTCTGCTTTTTCCAGGGCCGAACGATCCTCTGCTCCACGCCCTGTCTCTGCCGCTGCTGACGCCGCACTTCGAAGCCCGGTCTCGGCCCAGGCACCCACTCATGACGCCCACGCCCGCTCCAGGTGCCCATCGGGCCTGGCGTGGGCCTGCAGGGTCCGTCACTGGGGGGGGGGCGGAAGAACCTGACGACTCTTGTTCACCTTGCAATGTGGAAGTGCGGCCATCTCCACCGCCCATCAGGGCCGGGCCCACTGGCCCCTGGAAGCCTCCCTCTGGGCACCTCCCTGGCCAGGGGCGACCTAGACAAGGCCAGAAAGGCACCGCGCAGAAAGGGGGAGTCTCCACCTGCTCTCCAGGTGCTCGGTTAGGGCCACCGGGGTGTTCTATTATTCAGCTTGTCTGAGGGAGCCCTGTCCACGCGCTGGCCCGAGAGGCATGGGGGCAGGGCGCGGCTATTCCGGCTCAGCGAGGGCTCGGCCCGGCTTCCCCTCACGCGGCCATCCAGGGTACAGACAGGCCTGGGTTTTGAAGTCTTCAGTGGTTTCTTCGAGATAGCCCTGAGGAGGCTGCGGGTCTGAGAGTAGAAACTTGGACCTGAACCCTAAGTGCCTAGTGGTTTGGGGGGACAGCAGCACCCCGTCAGCTGGGCAGCCGCCACCCTTGCAGAAGGGATGGAGGCCGAGATGCAGGAGGAGCCCCTGGGAGGACAGGGGCGGGGGCCAGGGGCACCGCGGCAGATGCTGGTACCTGGAGAGCCGCCAGCAGGCCCACCTGAGGGGCAGGAGACAGAGGTGTTTGTTTACCTCATTATCTCCTGGTAAAAACAATCTCAAGATTCGTTTTCTTTTCAAGTGGCATGATGTTGTGTGGGGTTATTTAATCTTCCTTTCAATAAACAAACAAACCAAAAGGAACAGAAGGTAAATACCATAAACATAAGCTGGAGAAGCCTCCAGAAAGGTAACATGTTAGGCGGTAGGATAGGTGTCAGCCTCCCTCCCCAGTGCAGCTCGCTGCACCTGCACCTGCAGGCACCTGCAGCCCCCACCCCCCACCCCCAGGCGGCTGAGACGGGGGCGCCGCCCCAGGAGCGAGGGGATGCCCCTCGCCGGAGCCACGGCAGTGCCCGCCGCCCAGCGTTAGGCCACGGCCAGCGCCGGCTGCTTGTTCCTGGGAGGACCACGCTGGCCCCTCGCCCAACAGCAAGCAGCTCTCGGAGACCCCGGCCCGGGCCTTGGGGCTCCTTCCGGGCCACGCCAGAGACCGGACCCCACCGCCTGGCCAGTGTGCGCCGCCGGCCTCCCACCCTCGCTGCCCGCCCTGCGGCCTGGCCTTGTTACTGGCTCTGCCACGGCTCCTCCCGCCCCCTTCAGACCTGGGCACTGATGCCGACGCTGCCGCGGGTCAGACAGACGTCCGCCCCCCACGCGCCCCTCCTGCGTGGGACAGCGCCCTGTGGACGCTGGTGCTGAGGACTTTCTGTGGGCAGCGGCTCTCAGCGCCTCGGTTTCTCCGTCTGAGCGTGGAGACGCCACACCACCCTCCCCAGCTGGGGTCCTCACGAGGACGAAGTGACGCCATTTTAGGAGCAGGTGGACACGGACACAGACGTGCACCAGAGTGCGGGGTGCCCTTTCTAGACCGTGGGCTGTAAAAGCTACTTCACTGGAACCCACAGGTTGACTGCTAGAAGGCGGCTATTTTTTCATATTAAAAAGGCATGGAAACAGTGTAGCGGGGGCTCAAGGGGGCTGCAGTGGGTCAAAGGGACGGTGGCTGAGGGCCTCCCTGGTGGCGCAGCGGTTAAGCGCCGCGCTGTGGAGCTGTCAGCAGCAGCAACGCGAGTTCGACGCCCGGCCGGGGAGAATCCCACATGGCGCAGCAGACCTCTCCTGCCTCGCCCGCTGCTCCCCTCGGCAGTGTGTTTCTGATCTGCCTGTTCTGCTCCCCGCTCTGTCTCTAGGGAATCCTCTCGCCGCCCCACGCCTCTGGCCTGCACCCCGGCTTGTGTGCATAAATAAATAAACCTTTAAAAAAAAAAAGGGACGTGGCCGAGAGAGGACAGGGCACTGCAGTTCTGTCCCGCACCCGGTTGCAGGACCACTCGGGCTCGGGAACAACCCCGGGGTGTAACAAACAGGGACACAGAGCTCTCAGGCCCACAAGGGGCGGCTGTCTCACCCCAGAGTGTCCAGTGTCCAGAGCTCCCGGCAAAAGGCCACTCACCCAAGATGGCGCCGTCCCGTCAACCGGGGCCTGAGCGCGGAGCCGGCGAGCAGCAGCCAGAGCCAACTGACGCGGCTGGACGTGCGCGGCCTGCGAAGACGCCGCAGCCCAGCCCGAAGGCCGGCGGGAGGCAACAGCGGCCGCAGCGGCGGCGGGAGGCCAAGCTGGGTGGCTAACGGCTCTGGGGGTGACCGGGTCACTAGCGCTGCCCCCTGTGCGTGGCCGGCCACCCCGACAGCAGCTCGTGGGGACACGGCCGGCCGGGCTCCTCGCGCGGGGTCGGACAGGCGGAGGCGGGTGGGCGCCGCCCCCGCGCGGCCCTCGGGCCTCCCGCTTTCTTCTCAAAGGCGAGGACAGGAGGCCGAGCCCCTTTGCTCAGAGCCCCGGGACAGCGTGGCTCGGGGTGGGGCCCGCCTCAGGCCAGGCACCGGGAGTCCAGCCCGCCTCCTCGGGCCGGGGCTGAGCGAGCCTGAGCTGAGGTGAGCGCCCCAGCTGGCTCCGCCCCGCCTCAAATCCTCTTTGGGGCCTCCCACCTCCGAGCCTGATTGGACGGTTTCAACCCCGGTCTCGTTGGGCCATTTGCCACCAGCTCCCGGCCGGCTGCCGCTCCAGCCCACGCGCGCTCCGGGCACCGTGTCCACGGCCTCTCCGCTGCCAGCCGCTGCGCCCGGGCCTGGGGCCTGCCCCCTCAGCCCGAGCGGGGGCCGCCTGCCCTGGGACGGAGCTGCTGCCCCCATCACTGCCAGCCCTGCCAGCGGCCTGGGCCCCTGGGGCGGGCGGCAAAATGCCCGCTGCCGCTTGCCCTGCCCACAGCAGCTTCGGGGGCCAAGTGCCGGAGCCCGGGAGGCGTCTCTGGGCTCAGTCTGCAGGTCCCGCACCCACAGCCTATAGGCAAAGACACCCCGTCAAGGGCGCGTGTCACCGCAGAGGCCCCTCCGACCCGCACAGCGCGCCCAGGGCCTGCGAGGCGCCCGGCCCCCTGGGAGCCGCAGCTCGGACGCCCCGGTGCAGGGAGGGAACGCGCGGGACGGTCTGGGGCAGCTCCGGGACAAGGGACTTAGATGCCTTTGGCCAGGACAAGTCGGGCGAAGAAAGTGGAGCTGCCTGAAGTCCTTGGGGGAGGCCCGGCCAGTTCGAGGTGAGAAGGACGAAGAGGCCTTTGTGCAGGCGACGGGGGCTCCGGATGTCGGGGCGCCCCTGCCCGGCAGTCCCGGGCTCCAGCCGGGGGCGCTGCTCAGGCCCCGCCCTCCAGGCTCCGCCGCGTCAGTAGAAGCAAGTTTCAGAGACGAGCTTAGGTCTTCCCTCCCTGTTGCGTCTTTTGGGTCTGAAAACAACTGCATCGTTCAGCCTTGCTTACAGACATAACTACACATTAATCTAAGAGTTCAACCCGAGTTTCTAATTTATCACCAAAAATTACAAAAGAATGAACACAAGCATCTCAATTAAGGAATGCTACTATTTGCTAAAAACGGGCGAGAAGGGTAAATTGTTTGCAAATGTATGTGGCACAGCTATTCCACGGGAGAGACTCTCAGCTGAGGTTTTGTCTTTGACCAGAGACTCTTTAAAAATGTAAATAAGGGGTGCAGGGGTTAAGCCTCAGCACTATCTATCAAGCTATGGCCAGCCACTGTGGCCGGGGACCCTCCCACAGGGCGCAGCAGACCCCTCCTGTCTCCCGCTGCCCCCTCAGCAGTGTGTTTCAGTGGATCCGCCTGTTCTGCTCCCCACTCTGTCTCTGGGGTGTCCTCTCACCCCCCCACCTCTGGCCTGCACCCCAGCTCTTGTGTGCATAAATAAATAAAATCTTTTTAAAAAATGTAAATGAGCCCAGGTAGACTAGGCTGCTTCTAGTTACTCAGTTTGTCTAGAGCAAGGTCTCCAGACATCTTCAGACACATCTGGACACTGGGAGGTGCGGCTCTGTCCTCTGTCGGGTGGAGACCCAACAGGGGTCTCGAACCCCAGGGGGATGCCGTGCACACAGTCCCCAGCACACCACAGGGAGACCCCAGAGAGCCCCCGTTCTGCTGATGGAGAGCGACAACACAGGCTGATCCTGAAGACAGAGATGCAAAATGCTAAGCAGTCAAAATAAAGTTCAGAGAGAAATTTAAATTTGGACAAGTCACTTTCGATACACAGTGGGATACTGCCATTTGAGATGAAAAAATATTTTGCCAACTATGATCAGAGAGATGAATTTTTACCTGTGGAAAGACACAGTCAATTGCGTGGGTATCATTAAAAACGCCAAAGCAAAGTTAGCAAAATAGCACATTTTTATAAAGCTGTAGAAGCTTGATTTAGTCAGTGAGAATTTCTCCTTCACACAGATTTTGTCATCTCTCAGCTCCAGGGGCCCCTAATGACAAATTAGCAGGGGCTGCTGCCGTGTAGCCAGGAGACATCTTAGCACGCCGACCTGCTCCGCGCTAGACTGCTAATTAATATTTGCACTGGCGACAGAATTGGCTTGTTTTTCCTTTTTTAACATTATTTCATATTCAAAAACTGCCTCCACAGGAAGCATGTTTTTACCTCAAAGTCGACTTATTTTAGCTTCGTTTAATTAGTGGTGTTCGCAGGAGCTGCTTTGGGTGTCGCGCTGCTCAGCGGGGTGGTGGCGGCCGAGGCTCTCTGCTGTCCAGCCCGGCTGCCGGGGGACCGACGTCCTCGCCTGTCTGGTCCCAAGACTCAGCCTCTCCACTGAGTGACATGCCCGGAACAGTTATTGGGGAGGGCTGGGCTGAGCTGCCCGCCCTCTTCTGTGCGAACCCCAAGAGCCTGCGACTCCATCACACCCGCACCCCACGCCCAGCGGCGGGTCAGGGCTGACCAGGCGGTCAGGGACCGGTGAGCCCTGGCCCTCGCTGCTGCAGGAAAGGGGCGGGAGCTCTTTGAGCCACGAGGCTTAGGCGGAAGGTACTGGGCCCAGCCAGCCCCCCGATCCGCTCCCGAACGCCGCCCCCTTTATTCCCACCCTCCTTCGTTCCGGTCTGCGGGTGCTCGGGCCGACCCGGCCTTGCCCTGCGGACTCGCGCGAGGAGCGGCGCGGCGCGGCGCGGCAGGCACGTCCTGGGCCACAGGCCGCTCCCGGCGAGAGGAGGCTGCAGGGACCCCCGCCCCGCGTCTCCCCGAGGAGGGCCTGTCCATGCGCCGCAGACACGCTGGGCCCGAGCCGTGACCACACGGCGGGAGCGCTCCGCAGGGGCCGCGGCCGGGCCGGCTGGAGAGACCTCGGGGACGAGGCCCGGCCCGGGCAGACCCCTCCCCGCCCCCACCGCCGCGGGCGCTCCAGGGGGTGCGCTCCGGCCCACGCCCGCCTCTGGACCCCGTTGCCCCCGCAGCAGCGTCACTCCGGGATGCTCCGCCCCCCGGACGGCAGTCACCCCAACACAGGCCGGGCGGGACCTCTGCACCATTTACAGTGATGCTACCAGCTACAGGGCAGGCCGCCCAGCCCCCCAACCTCCACTCTCTGGGCTCTCCGGGTGCTCTCTGCCGCCACGCTCTGCTCTCTCCGTGGACTCTGCTCTCGCAGGCTCGGCCCAGCCGCCCACGCCCGCTCAGGCTGCTCAGGCCGCGCTCAGGCCGCGTCGGGCTCGGACGCTAATGGCCCCGGGAGCCCTGATAACTGCGTTTGCCCTGCAGGCCGCTTCACACGGTGTGGTCCGCTCACGTATCAGTACGTGCTTTTTGTCACCAGTCTCAGGGGGCCGCTCACGTATTCATACGTGTTCATCTAGTCTCCGGTTTGTCACGCCACGGGGAATTATCTGGAACTATTAGGAGCTATTTATTTGATCGTGCTCAGTCTAGAAGCTTCACACATTGTTTTGGTGAAAATGGAAGGTGTTTTGTGAGAGATATTACAGTTTTTTGAATATCCAGTCGTTCAGGAGTTGTGTTTTTTTTGTTTGTTTGTTTGTTTTTAATTTATACATACAAGCTGGGGTACAGGCCAGAGGCGTGGGGCGGCAAGAGGGTTCACCAGAGATAGAGTGGGGAGCAGAACAGGCAGATCAGAAACACACTGCTGAGGGGAGCAGCGGGCGAGGCAGGAGAGGTCTGCCGCACCATGTGGGATTCTCCCCGGCTGGGCGTCGAACTTGCGTCGCCGCTGCCGACAGCTCCACAGTCCAGCGCTCAACCGCTGCGCCACTGGGGAGGCCCGTTGTGTGTGTTTTATTGAACGCTTCTACCATTCATGCGGTGGCACAGAAATGGCCGGCCCCAAGGGCTGGTGAATTTAAAGGGCACCAGCACACAAAGTGTTAAGATGGAGGCTGGTTGGGCCTTCCTGGTGGTGCAGCGGTTAAGCGCTGCGCTGTGGAGCTGTCGGCAGGAGTAACCGAGCTCGACGCCCAGCCGGGGAGAATCCCACAGGGCGCGGCAGACCTCTCCTGCCTCGCCCGCTGCTCCCCTCTGCAGTGAGTTTCCGTCAATCTGCCTGTTCTGCTCCCCGCTCTGTCTCTGGTGAACCCTCTCACTGCCTCTGGCCTGTACCCCAGCTTGTCTGCATAAATAAATAAATCTTTTAAGAAAAAAAAAAAGATGGAGGCAGATCACCTTCAGGGTGTTGAAGAGCACAGTGTAACGGGCCGTGTCCCATCCAGAGACACCTGGGAAACAGCTGGGCCAAATTGGCCATAAAATGAGCTGCCTCCCTGGCTGGGGGCACCCCATCAGCAGGGGCTTGCCTGAAAGGAAGCCGTGCAACAGTCTCGAGGGGCCCAGCAATCGCACTTCTCCTTTCGATGCCCTGGTCAGGCAGTGACTGTTGAGATGAAAACACGGCCTCCCTCTGTGGGGCCTCTTCAAATCCCTGCCCCAAACACCCTTTTGTTAAATTGGTTGACAACACTGTTTGTGACCTGGAGGTACAGGTTCACCCCTCTTCAGCTGTGGAAACCACACCACCCCACCCCAGAGGCCCCATAACCTCCACCAGTCCACTGACCTCCCTCTCTCCTTCGACTCTCCTCCCTTGCTATACCCCTCCAACTCCACCCACGTTATCACAAATGTTAAGGTTTTACCTTGTTCAGAGCTGTATAATATTCCATCCTGTTATGTAGCACCTCTTCTTTATTGGTGCCCCTCATTACCTCTGAACTCCAAGAGGGCTTGTAGCCATATGCTCTGTGCTTATGGAAGGGGGGCCTAGTGTTAGCCCTTCTCATTTTTAGTAAAAAAATACTTTATTGCGGCATCTTAAACATTTGCTATCCGTTTATGCTCAGGACTTTATTCCGTTGCTCCCTTAAACCTTACAACTCATAAAGTCGACAGTATTATAGATCCTGCTTCACACATTCAAAAATTGAGACCTGGAGCAATGCGATGAGAGACTTAGATTTGCAAAGTTAGCTAGTGACGGTGTCTGGGCCCCTGGGATTGAGCAGAGACAGGGCAACACGCTGCCCCTGTCCCCGTGAGGCCCAGGGCCCAGGGGACCAGGACGGGTGGTCACGGCTGCCTCCCCACCTTCCTGGGCCAGAGAGCAGCCCGGAGCCCCACGGGTAGCCCTGTGCCCAGCCGGGGGGCCTGGTGGCCCCCACTGTCTCCCCACAGACAGGGCCCTTCATGTCGGGCGCAGCCTGTCGAGACCTGCTGACGACTTCAGCCCTTCCTGAGGCCCCACGCTCCTTCCAGGGGCGCTCTCGCCAGGCCTGCGCTTCCCCCGGCTTTTCTCCTGGCTGAGGAGGGTGCGCTGGGGGCCGCCTGCAGCTGCGGCGGCACCTGCTGTCAAGGACACGCCGGCGGTTCCTCAGGGAAACCGCTTCCTAGACGGAGATTACTCGGGGCTCCCCGACGTCTGGAGGGGTAAGTGGGCTCCTTTTGCAGGAGAAGCGCCGGGCCGAGCCAGCAAAGGCAGGGGAGAGGCCCGGGCTGGGGCGAGACACACCGGGAGGCAAGAAAGTGTTCTCTGAGCTGTCAGCAAGGCCAGCGAGGAGCCGCTGCCCGGGGCCGCCGGCCGGTCCGTGCCCCAGATGGGCGGGGCGAGCGCCCTCCGGCAGCGGCCCTGAGGCGCTGCGTGGTCAGCGGGCACCCTGCAGACACAGGGCCGGCTCCTGTGCACTCGGCGCCCAGCTCGCCTCAGGCCGGCTGAGAGAACAGGAGCCCAGAGGACGGCCGGCCGGGGCAGGCCACGCAGCCCACACACTCGCCCGCAAGCCTGCCCTGCGGAGCTGCCCTCGGCCCCGCGGCTCCTCCTCTCCGGCCCTGAGGCCTGAGGAAAGCCAGGAGCAGGGGCTGGAGGAAGCCTCCACGCTGGAGGACTCGGGCTGGAAAACACGGGGGCGGACGTCCCCGCGCCAGCGCCGTCTGGTGAGAGAGCTCCCCTCGCCAGGTTCCTCCACCTGAGCCCGAGGCAGCCGGCCAGCCTGCCCGGCCCTTCTGGGCCCCCTCACGCCAGCCCTCTCCTTCCCCACGATGGACGGTGCAAACACTCACTTCATCCAGGACGCGCATCCTCAGGGAGGCTCAGCCGGCGGGACCTCACCCCTGCCAAGCCCTCTGTCCCGGTCACCAGCTGGTCAGCAGAACACAGACCCTCTGGGCACGAACCCAACGGGAACGTGTGGCCTGACGTTTCAGAGGCTGCCCCTGAAATTAAAATTCAGTAATGGAGTACCTGTGGATGGCAGCACCGTGCGGGGGGCTGGAGCCCCGCATCTGCCTCGCACCCCACGTTCAAGTAAGGCCCCAGGCCCCTGGCCAGTCACTCAGCCCAGGCCAGAGCGGGCGAGGAGAGGCTGCGGACGGGGCCGAGGCTGCACGTGAGTGAGCGCGCCGAGGACGTCCCCGACAGACAGACGCTGCGTGTTCGTGGAGATCCACTCCCCTCTCGGTGAGAGCAGCAGCGGCCGCGGCCGCACAGAGGACGGATCACACCCTTAATGGGAAGATGATTAATACGTGTCTAATTATGTGCCGGGAGCCGCTTCCAAGCAATTAAAACTGACCTTGGAGCAGGTCACAAGGAAACCACGCTAAACGCCGAACGAGCAGACATGCTACAAAAATTCACAATATTAAACAACAAAGTTAGAAAACAAAACCCATTATAAAAGCCTTTCACACGGCTTCATAACGTAAGCAGCTGCGTTTCACAACCCCAGTCAAAGAGAGCAGCACACCTCACTCTGGAAGCGCCCATAACGGCAGGAGCCCCGGACTCCACAGAACGCAGCCCTGAAAACGCAGCCCGTGGGCGCTCGGCGCGGCGCCTGCGCTAAACGCGCTCGGCAACTAGCAGGTATAAAAGGAAACACACAGCTTGGTTATTCCACTCCAGACGCTAGAACAAACAAGGAAAATAAGATTAAAGAAGCAGAATGAAATGATAAAGGCAGAACGGATTGACTGCAAAACAGAAACTAGAAGGACTAATGAATAAACACCGAAGTCGGTGCTGAGCACCGAAAAGCACCAGTAACAATGAAAACTACGAGGTGTGGACACAGCACGTGGGGGCGGGACCCGACGGGGAGGGCCAGGGCGCGGCCTGCCGCTGGGAACGCGGGGCGCCCTGGCGGGGCCTCAGCGGGCGGGGCTGGGGCGCCTCGGAGGACCCCGCCACAGGGCGCCCCGTCGCTTAGCAGGCCCGGAAGAGACCCCCGCGGGGGTGCTGGGCAGGGGTCGTCGCGGCGGAGCAGAGCCGCGGGCGCGTCAGCCGGGGCTGAGCCCTGCCCCACGTTCCGGCCCAGAGTGACTTGCTGCCTCCGAGCTCAGGCCTTGGGGTGTCTCAGCCCTGCTCTTCCCGACCCGGCGCCCCAGGACAAGGCAGCACGGGGCCCCTGGCCCCAGCACCCCAGCCTTCCCTGGGGGTCTCTTCGCAGCCCAGGCCGCCGCCCTCGGCACGGCCGAGCACCCGCCGCGACAGCCGCTGGAGGAGGAGCCCTGTGGGCCGTGTCCTTCGGGCCGGGGCGCTCAGGCAGCTCCCGGACGGGCGAGTCGCCGCCACGCGAGGCCAGGCTGGCCAGGTTTCCCTGGCCTCGGAGCCCTGCGGCCGCACCGCCTCCTCTGCACGGGCGCAGGGCGGGGCCTTCGGGAGCGGGGCCTTCGCCCGAGGGCCCGAGTCCGGCCAGAGACCGGCGCTTGCAGGGGGCGAGGCGGAGTGTCCGTCCTTCCCCGCCCTGGGGGCCGGGCCGGCGGGAAGTGGCCCCCGGGAACCTGAGGGGCCCCCAGACCACACCCAGCGGCGGCAAGCGCATCCGACCCAGGGCGCGCCTGTGGGTCCGTCCCTTCTGCTCGGGCGCGCAAGGGCGGCTTCTGCGAGGAAGGCCGGCGCGGGAAGGCGGCGCTGCCCGGGTGACCGCTGTTGCGGAGGACTCGCCGCCAGCGGCGCGGCGGGGCGGCCGGCGGGCGGCAGCGGGCAGAGCAGGCCACCAGGCGCACTGCCCTTCTCACGACGCCCCTGCGCTCCTCCCGGGGCCGAGAGATGCGAGATTTTGTGTTAGTCTCGGGGGGCTGGAGGCGCCTTGGCGGGCACCGGGTGAAAGGGCAACGGCCCCTCTCCCGGGACAGACAGAAACACCCGCAAAGAGCAGTAACAAAGGCAGGCAGTGCGCATGCTCGGCAGACCGCGGTCCGCGAGGTGCTGCCGCCACCTGCTGGCCGCCCCCGGTGCTGCAGGCGGCCCGTGGCCCGCGCCCCGCGTTCCTGTCCACTCCCAGCAGGCTCCCTCCGCCCAGGGCCAAAGGCCGCGGGGTGCAGATTAACTGACCCCCGCTTATGGCCTCAGGTGCTTCCCATTTCATGTGAGAGCAGCTTCAAATTCCTCAGCAAGGTACAGGAGGGCCGCAAACCGGGTCCCTTCTGGGAAACCACCGTTCTCCCGGCTCAGCCACTAAGGTCACGTCCCCCTTCCCGGGGAGGACACCCCTCCTGTGACCTTAACAGAACGGACTCTCCTCCAGCTCCTCTAGTGCGTGGGGTCTTGGGGAACTGGCTGCCCGGCTTGTCCCCCAAAAGGGGAACACGTGCCTGAAAGACGGGCGGCTTCTCAGCGTGGGCTGCATCCGCGCCTGTCCCCCCGGTGCGTGCAAAGCAGCGCTGGCCCTTGACGGGGTGCAAGTCACTGGCCGTTCGCAAGAACGCGAGGGCGTCTGGGGCAGGCACAGGGAGGGAGCACGGGTCCCGCCTCTGTGACCCTCCCCAGGAGACCCGCCCCCTCTGCGCCTCCTGGGAACAGCGCCGGACTTGGCTCCTTGGGAAACGCTGAGAAGAAATTACTCCCACGTCTGTCTTCTCAGCGGCAGCGCCTGGTCTTTCGGAGGAGGCTGAGCCCCACCGGCCAGCCCCTGGGCCGCAGACTGGCCGCTCGGGTGAACCCCGCACAGGTGCGCGGGGCTGGGCAGGCCCGCTGACCGGCAGGCCCCGCTGACCGGCAGGCCCGCTGACCGGCAGGCCCCGCTGACGGGCAGGCCCGCTGACCGGCAGACCCCGCTGACCGGCAGGCCCGCTGACCGGCAGGCCCGCTGACCGGCAGGCCCCGCTGACCGGCAGGCCCCACTGACCGGCAGGCCCCGCTGACCGGCAGGCCCCGCTGACGGGCAGGCCCGCTGACCGGCAGGCCCCGCTGACCGGCAGGCCCGCTGACCGGCAGACCCCGCTGACCGGCAGGCCCGCTGACAGCAGGCAGGAGGGCACGCGGGGGCTTAAGTGGGGGCAGGCACAGGACGACCCAGAACAGCGGCCCTGGCGTTAATCTCCGCCCAAGCAGCCGCCTTCCCGCGCAGGCCCGCGTCCAGCAGCCGGCTGAGCCCCAGTGGGAAAAGAGCTCGGAGACATGAGCCACTGAGAAGCGCATTTATTTTTTGTTTAAAAACAAAACACAACCTGAAAGTGTTTCCCTGAAGATTATAAAATCCCAGATTCTCACGTGCTTGGGGAACGGAGCGTTTTCTTTATCGCCGGAAGTGGGTGGCGACTCCGAGTGGCCGGAGCATGTTTCCCACCGAGATTCCTTCCCCGGCCCCCCGAGAGGCCCCTCAGCCTGGGAGAGTCGGGGTCACGCTGCGAGCCTCCCCGGACCCCGGCGCACTCCGGCGTGCGCTCCCGCCGGCCGCGCAGCCCGCGGTCATCCCTGGACAACCCCCGCGGCTGGGCAGGACCCCAGCGCGCCCACACCGCCCCTCCCCACAGTCGGACCCCCGGCCCCGGCCCGGCCGACGGGTGGCGAGGGCGTCCGTCAGGCTGGGTTTTCATGCTTCGGCTTGTGTGGAGCGCCAGGGGCGCAGACAGTCCGCGACGCACCTGGCTGTTGCGGAGACGCGGTTTGGGGCGCGAGGGCCCTTCCCCGCGGGCTGCCCGTCCCCCCACGTGCTGGCTGTCGGCTCCCCCCGACTTCCGCCCCTGTCGCCGCGGCCTCACGCACGTGCCCGCACCGCGCCCCGCCGGCTGCTGAGCCGCCAGCCCCACCTGGGAGGCGAGCGTGCCCCCGTCCTGGCAGGGCGCCGGAGCCGCTTCATCGAGCAGACACCGACCTGGGATGGATATGGGGGTCCTGTTGGGGTCCACCCAGAGGCCGCCCGACACCCCAGGGCCTTTGGGAGACCCTCGAGGAAGAGGTAAAGGCGTTCTCCCCTGGTGCTGAAAGCCCCCAAATCGCTTGGTGCCTGGAGGAGCTCCTCCCCTTAGGGTTTCCCTAGGGCTTGAAAATGGGGGACCAGGGACTTCTGTCTTCAGATGGGACATTAACTGCCCAGATCCCAGCTCCCCCCAGCAGGAGACACACATGCCACCAGGTGAGGGGGTCTCTGTGCAGGTGAGAGGATTCTCTGCAGGTGAGGGAGGTCTCTGTGCAGGTGAGGGGTTCTCTACAGGTGAGGGGGTTCTCTGCAGGTGAGGGGGTCTTTGCAGGTGGGGGGGTTCTCTACAGGTGAGGGGGGTCTTTGCAGGTGAGGGGGTTCTCTGCAGGTGAGGGGATTCTCTGCAGGTGAGGGGATTTCTGCAGGTGAGGGGGTGTCTGCAGGTGAGGGGGCAGCAGTGTCAAGGGCAAACACTGGCCCCGCGGTCCCAAGGACAGACCCCATCCGGGCCCTCTCACGGGCATCACCTGCAGGACAGCCCCTGGGCACTCGGCCCTGAGGGCACATGGAGACCAGAGACTGAGCGGCCACACCCAGCGCAGGGCCGGAGAAGGCCAGGCCGCTCCCGGCTCCTGAGAGACATTTTTACCCTGAAGGAGACTCTTGCTCCGGACAATCTGTGCAGTTCAGGTCATAGCTCAGTGTTTTTAAAATTGGATGATCCCCAGGGACTGTCTTCCCAACCCCAAACACACACACACCCACACATGCCACACACCCCACACCCCGCCCCATGGGAAGTTCGCCCCCTTCCCCGATGGGCGTTTGAAGAGTCCTCACTGTGTGGCGGCACCGGCAGGGGCGGTGGCCAGCTGTGTTCATTTCCTAAGGGCCCGGAGAAGCTGGGGGCCAAGTCAGAAGCCCCCAGGATTTACTGCCGTGTGGGGGGCCCCGGGCACGCCCCCTCATTGCTCCGGTCCCCTCCGGGCGGCGGGATACTGTGTCTTCAGAGCACGGAGGGGTCGCCCATCAACACGATGCGCCACGCTCAGCCCACCCCTCTGGCCCTGAAACTGGTCACCCCAGGACAGGGCCTGGCGTGTGAGCTGTGAAGAGGGCGCGTCCTCCGTGAAGTTCAGGTGCGACAAGGGTCAATCCAGGCGGAAGATGTGGCCTTCCACTTACTGCTGTTCCTCCTCGCCAGCCAGTCTCCCCGTTGGTCTTTCCTTCCCGCACAGCGTGGCTGCTCCCGAGGTTCATGACGCCCCAGCACAGCCTGGTGGTCTGTGGGTCCGGTCCCTGCAGCCGGACGCGTGGGAGACGCGCGTGTGGGCGGCTCACCCCGAGACCCAGCGCGCTCCGGAATCAGGGCGCGCGAGAAACCCAGCAGACCGAGGTCCTTCCCCAGGGACGAACCCCTCCCAACCACCTCCAATCCCCGACGCACCCCACTCCCGCCCGGCCGCAACTCAGAAGCACAAAAGACGGAGCCAAACAGGATTTACAAAAGTAACCTGTATTCTAGCCAAAATATCATTAAAAACAAATCCCTTCTAAAGGGGAGACAGACTACATAAGACGCAATACATGGAAAATATGTATTGAGATTACAAATCGACCTTTCCCATAGGGCCCGAGTACAAACACGGCGGAGGCGTTCGGACTGCGCGGCCGCATCACGGCGCCAGAGGCGCACGCAGCCCCCCCACAACCGACACGGCGCCCGCGGCGCCCCGCTCCCAGACGCCGGCCCCGCAGCCCCGCACACGCGGCACTAGGCCAGCTACCGGGGCGGGGGAGCCGCGACCTCTGGGCTCAGGCCCCGCAGGCGCCTCCGGGTGGGGGTCCGGCGTCCGGGAGAGGGGGCTGCGGGGGCCCGCGGCGACAGAGCTGCGAGTGCTCGCGGGGCAGCTGCGCGGGGTCCGATCACGGCCCCACTCCTGGGGCATTCTGGGCAGCACCTGCGCGCCCTCCTCCTTGGATGTGCTGTCACAGGGCTCGGCTCCGCGACGAGGCTCAGCCAGCTCTGGTGTTCTCCGGAGACCGCCGCAGGGCTGCGCACGCGAAGGGTCGCCCCTGGCGAGCCGCGTGACTGGCACACGCAGCGGGTCTGGTCATAAACGGGCGTCTGAGAAACACAGACGCTTCCCTGCTCCTCCCAACCCTCAGGCTGTCAACGACCATCAAAGGGAAGTCCCTCTTCTGATCCCTCCAACAGCTCGCAAGTTTCGTGACCGAAGTGAAAACGGGGACGTCGCTTGAAGGGTTTCTTGCAGATCCCGGGGCCCTTCCCTGGGGCCCTTTATCCTAAGCAGGGGTTCCGGAGCAGTGTGTAAGCCGTGCGCTGGGAAGGGAACGGCCCTGTCACCAGGCGGCTGTGCCCATCCCCGCAGCCTCCTGGGGGAGCGGACGGGGCAGCACCACCCACCTCAGAGGCTCCGCAAGTTCTGATTCTAAGTCAGTCTGCCACGTGGCCGGCCCCGCGCACTGCGCTGCCAGCTGACCCGGGGCCTGGGCCGAGCGGCAGGGCCCACAGCACAACCAGGCGGAGAGGAGCCGGCCCAGGCGCCCTCATGCTGTGGTCACGTGCAAAGCAACTCGGCCCCTGCAGGCCAGCGCGCCCTCGGCCGTCACCCCAACGGGACAGCATGGGGCCGGCCGTGGCCCGTTCCGGGGTCCTCTGCCCTCCTCCCCAGGGCGAAGGGCCTCCCCGCACCTAGGCGTGCCTGCGCCCAGAGTCCGCACGGGCCAGGGCAGGGGCCCAGGCTGGGCCGGCTCCCTCAGACCACGGCTGCGTCCCGCGGGCCGCTGACACTGCACACCGGCAGGCGGACACTCAGCCGGAGAGCAGCGGAGGCCCCCTGGGGCCCAAAGGGGTGGCCGCAGGCTCCCCAGCCACAGCAGGCTCTCGGGGTGCTCCCGCTGCGCTGTCTGCAGAGAGGGTCAGGTTTAGCTTTGTTCTTGTGAAATCAAATGCAGCCAGCGGAGGCCTGCTTGATGCAACGCTCAGGGCGTGCGGTGCTGCCGGCTCCGGGGCCTGACCGCCTGTCCCTGCCTGGCTCGAGCGCCTGGGAGGCAAGGGCAGCCGGGCCGAGCGTGCTGGGCGCCTTCCTCCACGACAGCCCGGCCCGCCAGGAGCGAAGGGCTGAGCGCCAGCGGGGGCCTGCAGCCTCAGGGCCGGGCCCGGCACGGCGACGTGCGACTCGCGTCAAGGGCAGTGGGCAGCGGGCAGCTGCTAGTGCAGGCCGGGCGCAGAAGGCCAGGCATGCTTCAAGCCTCGTCCAGGGCTGGCCTGTCCTGCGACCACAGACCCAGCCTGACCTCAAGGGCAGCCCCTGGCTTGAGGCGTCCCCCTGCAGGAAAGGCAGGCAGGCCTGACGCCACGTCTCCAGCAGCGAGACTTACAGCCGCAGCTTCACCCGAGCGGACCGCCCGGAACGTCCTCGTTTGTTCCTCGGGTTTTAAGCGGCAGCTGCGAGACCAGGCGACGGGCTGTGGCACGGAGCGGCTTCCTTGGAAACCACGTGGAAAATAAATGGGGGGCAGTGGCTGGCCCTGCCCCCCTGACGCACTGCGGGTCAGAGTGAGGGGCCGGCCTGAGCCCCAACACCCACGTCTCCAAACTCCCCGCGGCGAGTGGGCGGCGGACGAGCTGGGTGGCGTCCGCGGGCGCCCGCTGCGGAAAGCTCACGGCGTCCGGAAGCCCCGCGCGGGAGCCCAGCCCCGTTTTCCCAAAGCCGTCGAGTTCAGCGCAGCCACTGTGGTCTCCAACGGTCTCTCTGGATTGAAACGCCAGAGGAAGATGAACCCCTCCGCGCCTGCCCACCTCGGGAGGCAGCGAGGGCGGGACCCGGCTCACGCAGCGCTGCTTTCCACAGCCACCCCGACGGCCACTCTGCCTGACGCGCCCCCACAAGTAAAATCCCCCGGAAAGCAGCAGCGGAGTGAGGCGAAGGCGCGGGGGAGGGGCGCTGCAGCAGAGACGCGACTCCTCAAACCACGCAGCCCCTCAAACCACTGACCGCGCAGGAGCCTCAGCCGCCGCGAGCCCCGCCCCCAGGGTCAGCCTGCTGCTCCCCACCCCCCAGGGTCAGCCTGACGCTCCCCACCCGCAGCCAACCCCACTGACTCCCAGCTGAACTACCTCCCAGTAAAACATCTGGTTCCTGAAGACATGAGACAATATTTGCGGACACCCTGGGAGAGAGGTCAGCCCGGGCTGAGCCGCGCCCCCGAGTGAGCAAAAGCAAAAGGCCAGTCCGGCGACGCAGAGGCTCTTCGCACCGGGTTCGCGATGGGACGCGGCGACGCAGGAGCCGCGCCTGACGGGACACGGCCCACGGGCCAGAGGGAAACAGGGAGCGTAAGGCTTTCTAAATCTCCTGAAGTGTGGCCAGGCCGGAAAGTCACTGAACAGTAACTTCTCGAAACGCACATTTCAAGAAAGGCAGAGGATGGTTTAGATGCACCTTGCTGACGTCACTACTCGGATGGGGAGAGAAAAGCCTGCAAAGGAGTCCCTACGCGCCATGAGGAGAAAAACGGCCGTCACGGACAGCGCTCTTCCCACTCAGAGCGGCCGGCGCTGTCCGAAGCGAGCTGAAATGCTCCGGCCGCCTGCCGCCCAGGCGCCCTCCCGAAGCCCGGACCGCCGGGGCCACAGGAGAACGCCCCCGGGCCGCGGCCAGCGCTGACGTCAGTCCCTGAAATCGCGGCGTCCGGCGTGACGCGTGAAGCTCAACGGGGCGCGTAAGGCGAGAAGGATGCGGCGGGGCGGCCGCGCCCGGACGCGGGTCCGTCTAGGTGGGCAGCGGGTCGTCATCGCCTTTACTGCACTTGCACTTGCAGCAGAGGACGAAGGGAGTGGCCAGCAGCAGGAAGGGGGAGGCCACCAAGAGCAGGAGCCCAAATCCGGCGAAGATGCCCACGACCTGCAGGAAGGAGACGCGCGGCCAGGTCGGGGCCGGCCGGTCTGCGCGGAGGGGAACGCACAGCCCGCCGGCCCCGCCCCGCCCCACCGCTGCCCACGCCCCTCCCTCCCTGCACCCACGCGCCCCTCCGCAGCCCACGCGCGACCCTTCCACGCTGCCACGGAACACGCATCCACCTTATTTCCTTCCCTTCCCCTCCCCACCTCGCCCCTGCTCTGGAGCCGGCCCGGCCGCGCAGGTTCGTCGCTGATTCGGGCACACGGAAGAACCTGGGTGCCCTGGCACACCCGGCCTTCGGCGCCCCGGCAGGAGCCAGGGACAGGCAGCGGGGAGGCAGCAGCGGAGCCGCAGACCCCCCTGGACTCCCTCGCCTCGCTCTCCGGCCCGCGGTCGTGCTCACACACGCACACGCTCGTGTGCGGGGCTGGCTCCTGTGTCTGCACTTACAGGCGTCGCCCCCAGGCCCCCAGGCCCCCCTCGGGGGCGGCAAGGAGGCCTGGAGGGAAGCAGGCGCAGGGGAGCTGCGGAGGCGGGCGGAGGCGGAAAGAGCCCTTGCGCCCCCTGCCCTTCCCTCCCTTTTACAAAGTCCCTCCCGCGCCAACACTGCGCAGGGGTCACAGACAGAGGCCTGGGCCCTCGGCGAGCGCCCGGCCGCGCCGCTGACACGGTCCAGGCAGGCGGCCAGCGAGGGCAGGGGCTGGCGAGGGAGGCGGCAGGGCTAGGGCAGGACTGGCTCGCCGGGCTGGGAGGCAGGCCCAGGGGATTCGCTTCACCCTTTTGAGAAGGGGGGAGGCAGGAAACGGGGCTGGTGCGGCCCCACCGCGAGGCTCCACGAAATCCCGAAGGACAGACGGCTTCGCGCGAGCCGCCCGGGAGGCCGTGCAGCTCCGCACCCCCCACCCCGGGGCTCCCCCCGGCCGCTCCCCGCCCGCCAGAGGGCGCCTTTGAGAACCCAGCACATGCACACCTGTGGTCTGGGGGCGCCCTGGCCGCCCCTTCCTCCCGTGCGCCCCCAGGGGCTGCGGAAGCGTCTAGGAGCCAGGCGGCGTCTGAGCCAGGCCCGAGGGAGGCAGGAAGGGGCACAGGTGCTGGTTCTGGGCGGTCCACGGCAGACCCCTGAGACTGAGGGCGCAGATGTGGGTGCCGGCCGGTGCGCCCCAAGAGGGCGAAACTCCTCCTACCAGGCACTCACTGGCTGCTCAGCCACAGCCTGTCCTGTTGGCGGCGGCTTTGGGGGGCGAGGGGGGCTCTTTCCCAGCTCAGCACCTGCTGGGGCGGCTCCCTCCTCCCCCAGGTGGGGAGACCAGCCCTGGCTGTTACGCTGTAGCCACCTTTAGAACACAGCCCTCTCCTCCTAACCCAAGTGAACCCCGACATCTTACCAGGACCGCCAAGCCCCCGAGGCCCGGCCGGGGGTCTCTGGTCTGTGCCCCTCGCTCCGCTCTGCCCGCCCTGCCCGGATTCCCACCTGCCGCGCCAGACGCGCTCGCCCCGCACCGCAGCTCCAAGCCCGGGGCGTGTCCCCACCTGTGTCCGATGCCAGATCACGGAAGCCCTGGAGTGGCCCAGCTTGTTCCGGCAGGGCCCTTTGTCGTAGTGGATCAGGAGGAAGTCGTCCTGGGGGGCAGAGCGCGGGGCTCAGGGGCGCCCCGGGTCGGGGGACAGGGAGGGCAGGAGACCAGGCGGCCCCTGCCTGGACGGCCACAGGAGGACTCAGGCACAGGGGGCGTGCTGGCCCCTGGATCAGCAGGAAAGGCCTCTGGGCCCTTCGGGACAAGGGCTTCGGGCGGGGCTTTGGGACAAGGACCCGGGAGGCCCCTGCTGCTCCCCAAGCTACCAGGCCTGGCACCTTGTCCACAGGCGCTGCCTCCTGTGCCCGGGGAGACACGGCTGGACCCCGGGATCCCCTTGATGTCCGATCCACCCTCCTCTGCGGGTGCCCCTCGCTCGGCTGGGAGGTGCCGGGGTGCAGACCCTCAAACGCCTCCTGACACAGGAGGGGCTGGGGACCACCCCTGCAGCAGCCTCCCGGTGGCCTCAGGGGCGCCCCCGCCGGCCCCCAGGGAAAGCCCCTCCCGCCCCGCCCCCCACGCCAGCCGGCGCGGGCGGCACTCACGTCCAGCGACTCGAGGCAGTACCAGCAGAAGGCGTGTTTGCAGCTCTTGCACATCATCTGCGCGCAGCCCTCGTCGCGCTCGATGTAGACCCGGCACTGCGGGCAGCGCTTGATGGGGGCGGCGGCGCCCTCCTCCAGCGCGAAGGCGGAGCTGCGGGAGGCACGACGTGGGGTCACCACCCCCCAAGGCTGAGAGCCCACCTTTCTCGTGCAGGAGGAAGCTGCCTCAGCAGGAATCTACATTTAGTGACCTCGGGAGATACCCAGTGGGTCAGACCCTTAGGGCCCTTTTCAGCACAGGCTTTGCAAAGGGCGGGCGCAGAGCTACGCGCTTCGATGCCGTCAGAAGAGAGCAAACGTGCAGACAGTCTCCGCTCATCGGCGGGGAGACCCCGAGGCCGTGGGGCGGCAGGCTGCTGACCCGCAGACCAGCTGTGTGACGCGCTGCCCGCGCTCGGGCGCCGTCGTGAGAGCTGGACGGCCCGTGGAAGGCGGGGGCAGCGCTCACACCCGCTCCACGCTCTGCCGCGGAGGCCGGAGCACGAGTCTGCCGGGGGGCGGGGGGGCCTCCCGCCCTCCGTTTTCAAAAGACAGCCCGAGCGGATGCCTGAGAGGCCCTGGGAGGTCGCGGGCGCTGCTGTGCGCGACGGGGGCACCGCGACGCGGCCCCAACTCGCGCTGAAGCACCGTCCCGGGAGGAACGCCTGGGGCGCCGCCTGCTGGGCACTTTGCGCTGCGGAGCACATGCGGGAGGTCGGGTCCTGGCCGCAGACCGGCAGCGCGTGCAGGAGTTAGACGCAGCCTGGCTCCGGCGTGAGCTCTCGGAGAACTCTCCTAGGACCAAACCCAGGGTCCTCCGGAGCCCGGCGCTGCCCTGCGCGCTGCAGCTGAGCGCCGCTGGGTTTGGCTCCCCGGCGGCGCGGACAGTGCTGGAGGGCGCGGCCAGATCTTGCCAGTCCTCTCCCGTCTGCACACCTGAGGCTCACGGCACCTCAGCACGCGCGGGGGCGAGTCCTCCGCCCGCGCACCAGCCCCTCCCCCGGGCTCGTCTCCTGCCCAGCGTCCCCTCCTCGCCCCCCAGACTGGGCGGGGCTCTGGGGCTGGCGTCCCCGCTTCTCCGAGTGTGGGCACCTGCTCACCCACGCGCCAGGGTGGAGGGGCCTCCTCTGAACCGTCTCCCGGCTGCTTCCCGAGGCCGAGGCCCTGACCCGCCTCCCACACGTGGCCTCTCCAGCCCGGGAGCCCCGCTCCTTGACCACACGGGATCACGCCCCGTGCCACTAACTGGTGCCTCCTCGTGGCTGAGCCCTGTGGACGGGGCCTGGACGAGGAAGGCCAGCACAGGCCCCTCCGCGGGCGCTCAGACTCACGCTCTGGCTGGTGCCGCCACGGCGGGGCCGCGGCCCGAGGCCAGAGCCCTGGAGCTGGACACAGCAGGTGGGAGGCAGCAGCCCCTGGGGCAGAAGGAGAGGCAGAGGCCGTGGCAGGCAGAGCCGCAGGAGCCGAAGGGAAGTGTCCCCGGCGTCCTAGAGCGTCTCTGTGCGGGTGGCCCGGAGGGGGCAGGGGTGGGGGCAGCGGAGACGGCCTAGAGGAGAAACCGGGGAGCCGCTGGCGACCACACCTTTGAGGGATGTGGGAGCTCTGGGCGCCGGATGTGCCCCGTAGCCGCTGGGCCACCGGCCCGGAAGGCACAGAGATGCCCCCGCACACACGGCTGCGCACTGTCAGCTCCTCCGGGGTAGCCGTCTCCGTTTTGAGGCACAGAGTGAGGCGGGTGCGCACCCGGCCGGGCACAGGAGCCGAACGGCAGCAGCGCCCCTCCTGCCCCACTCTTCAGGGGGCTGCCACGGGGCCTCGGCGCCCAGCCCTGCCCGGGTGCCCTTCGCCGCATGCTGTCTGCGGCCCCTGCTCAGGTCGGTGTCCACGGTCGAGGCGGGAAGCCCTGGGCCGCACACGCCGCAGCCCTCGGAGGGCCCGCTTGTCCCCCGGGACTGTTTCTCGGGCACCCGTGTGCCTCCCGGCCGCGCGGCGCCAGCAGAGACCGGCTCTCCATCAGCAGGAACCAAGCGACCAGCGGCCCAGGTGAGTCCGGGGCTGGGGGCGGGGCCGGCGGGAGCAGGCGCGGCCTCCCAGGGGCATTCAGGGGAAGCCCCGCCCCGCCCCGCCCGCCTTCTGCGGACTCCGCGTACCTGCTCTCTCCGGGGAGGAAGGTGATGGGCATGGCCTCCGGGCAGCCCTGGCCGGGGTGCCAGCTGGCTTTGCAGTTGGAGCAGAACTCCGTGTCGCAGGCCTTGCACTGCACCAGCTGCGGGGTCTGCGGCCCCAGCTCCTGCAGCTGGCACACGGCCTGGCAGGCGGACGCCGGGCACCACGTCCGGCACGGGTCCAGCAGCACCTCTAGACGGGGAGAGAGAATGTGCATCGCGCCAGGGACCGCACTGGGGGTCCGGGGTTGGGGTGCAGCACCCACTCCTATTTTCCAAGGCGAGGGGACAGCCATGTCCCCGTCCCAGGCGCAGCGGCCCAGGACCAGAGGCCTGGCATTGCCGCACCCCCCAGCATCTGGCGTTCCCGTGACCCCAGCATCTGGCGTTCCCGCGCCCCCCAGCATCTGGCGTTCCCGCGCCCCCAGCTGCTCCCCACTCCTGGCTCCACTCCCGTCCGGGATGCAGATCTCCAAATACCCCTGGGTCCTGCAGGGCCCAGATTGGCCCCGGAGGCCAGCTCTCCCAGCACCGGCTCCGCCCGCCCTGGCAGCCCCAGACGCCGCTTCAGGCCGGCGTGAGGCGGGCAGGCCTGAGGCATCTGCTGCAAGGCGGGAGCAAAAGCGGGAGGAAGGAGGGCAGGAAGGAAGCCGGCCCCACGCCAGGCGCACCCCTGGCAGGGGCACCCCGATTCCAGCCTGAGGCGCTGCCACTCCCGCAGAAAGCCAGAGCTGAACAGCGGGTTTCCTTGCACCGAGCCCGAGTGCGAAGCCTGTTTTGATGAAACTGGGAAAGCTCATTTTGAAAACCAGGTGCCGAGGCCCCTTCCTCCACGTCCTGCCTCAAATCTGGCGTCCTGGAAACCACAGGGCCCGGGCGGCCCTTCCTCGTGAGGCTGGGATTGGACCCATTTGCCCTCTGTCCTGGGTGACCAGCAATTTTCAATGAGGGGACAGTGGGCGGCAGAGCTTGACCGGAAACCACAGAATGTGCACGGGCTGCCAAGGACGACGGCTGCTTCCAAGGGCCTGCAAGGGGCCGCAGCGCAGAAGGCTGTTCCTGGGAAGGCTCCAGGACACTGGTTCTCTGGGGAGACCTGAAGCCCATGAAAGGTGCCGGAAGCTTCCAGGCCGTGTGACCGACCCACGGCTGCGGGTCCATTCACTGCCATCACAAAAGCATTTTGTACTTGCTGGGGGCTGGACATGGGCCTATGGCCCCCCGAAACGGGCTCCGCGGGACATGCCAGTTAGCTTGTCCCAATCAAATCGGGGAGCCGACCAAGGCCTCCAGGGACAAGCTCGTATCAGACCTCACTCGTCTAACCGGCTGAGACCTTTTCTCTCAAGGGGCAGGTGGGGTAGTTTATCCTTTGGAGGCCCAGCAGCCCCTTCCCAGCTGCCCAGGCCAGGCGCGCCAGGAGAGCTGGGCCTGGAAGTGGACACCGTGGCAGCCCTGCTGGCATGGTCCTCGGCGCCCCGTCTGTCCCACACCAGTCTTCGGAGGAGCCGTTCGGTGAGCAGAATCAGGAGCGAAAGTGCCCCCTTCCGGCAAAGCGGAACCCTTATAAAATGGGGGACAGTAGCAACCAGCGAGCTTCCGGGGTGGGGCTGGGGGGGACACGGGAGGGAGGAGGGAGAAAGGGTCGCGGGAGGTGATGGCGGAAGGAAAAAGAGCCCACAGCGCGCCCGCCTCTCCCTGCGGCCCCACGCCCCGAGGGGGGCACCCTACCCGGCATCAGGCTGGCGCGGCAGCCCGAGCGCTCGTGACTTAACCGGCCCTGGGCCTCTGCGGTCAGGAGCCGGTTCGGGAAATCACGGAAGGGAGCTCTTCCAGAGCATTCCTCCTGAGCATTTCCAAGGGCGAGGCCAAGTCAAACCTGCTCCTGAGCCCCTCACCAAGCTGGCCCCGTGGCCGGCTCTGAAGAGCGTCTCTTCACCTGAGCTCTCGCTCAACAGGCCCGTGCCGGCAGTAAATCCGAGACCCCTCTTTTTAGAGCTTTAGGCATAATGTTAGCAAAATGTCCTAAAGTGACAGATTTGAGAGCTTTTCTTTTAACCTAAGTCAAGTTGGCTGCATTTTTATGCAAAAGAAAAAAGTGCTTCTGAGACTAGCAGCAGTTAAATTATTAGGTAGGAACATTTACCCAGCTGCATTTTTCAATTCAATGTCACAGACAGTTCATTTCTTGTAACCCAAATAATTGCTCTTTCTATCAAAATCTTCTCTGGAAAATGTCTTCAGGAGAACCTGAAAGGCCAGAAATCCAGTGGTCCAGGAGACAGCTCCGACACTGGTGTTTCTGTCACAGAAACCCAGTTAGTCTAGAAACTGCTCCAAACCAAGTGATTCCAGCCACGTAAGTGAAAAGTACTGGAAAACACATTTTAGCGCCATCAAAAATCCTGCTTGATTTTTTAAGTTGGCTGCACGATGCTATTTTTTGAGAAGCCTCAGGAGGAAATACAGCTATCTTTAGCATTAAAAAATATATATCAACAAAACAAGACCCAGCAAGTTCCTGTCCCCACGGAGCTAAACGAGCAGCCTCCTCGGAGGCCCCAGGCCTGCACTGCCCGGTCCCCGGCTGAGCCTGGACTGCGGCGAAGCCACCAGGAGAGACGGTACGACCCGGAGGCTGTGTCTTCACAGCGGTTTCGCCGCGGACGCGCCTCATGGAAACAAGGCCAAAGGGGCCCGCAGACGCTAACCCCCGCTGTTCCGGTGCTGCGTTGTGACCACGTGTGACCAGGGAGCGAAGGAAGCAGAGGCCTGCCGGGGGCGGACACACATCACACACGGACATCGGGAAAGAGAGGTGGCCCCGCCCCCCACACGCCCAGCCCCGGAGCCCGCTGCAGGCGCGGTGCCAGCCTGCAGGCGTGTGCGGCCCCGGGGTGCAGCCTGAACCACACCCGCCGGCGTGGGGGAGACAGGGCGAGCGTGCCGGGGTGCCAGGTTCACGGGTCGCAGCCCCCGCAGGGCTGCGGAGGCACTGAGGCAGGGCCCCAAGATCCATGGGCACCCACTGGGCTGGCCTGCGTGGGGGGTGCGGAGACCCTGGGCTACACCTTGGCACGGCTGGCAGAGCGACCACGCGGGCTGCCCCTTGTCCGCAGTACGGCCCGGCCCAGCAGCTCAGTCCCCTCTGGTCTGAAGCGGCCGGACAACAGTGTCCCCAGGAAGGCCCATCCCCTAAACCGCCCCTGAGCCCCAGTCCCTCCACACAAACTGCTTCCCGAATCCTGCCCACTGCAGATGCCAGCCAAGGGCCAGCACGTGGCTCCCGGAGAGTCCAGCCTGTCCGCGGGGCTCCTGAGCTCAGTCCCGCTGCTTATTCGCTGCAAGCACAGCCCAGGGATGGAGAGTCTTGCCCACCAAAATCACCCCCCAAAGCAAGCACGAGGGGCGACCGACACCTACCTCTTTCAAACTGCAGCTTCTTGTATCTTTGCATAATTTCAGCCGCAACCATGCACTCGATCTGGGGGGAGAGGGAGCGGGCAAAACAAGCTGAGGCCACAGGACAAGGGCGACCCCGCCCGCCCCGCGCAAAGACACAGGGTCCTGCCCCGGCCGGCGGCCCCGGCACCTGCCTCGTCCTCCTGCAGGCGGCCCTGCTTGGGGCAGGCGGCGTCGGGGCAGCTGATGGCGGTTTCTAGCCCCTCCTTGATCAAGAGCTCAACGTACTGTTTCAGGCACTGCAAGGAAACAGAGACAGGCCGTGCAGCCTTGGCCCCGCACGGCCGAAGCAGCGGAGATGCGGGAAAACGAGGTTGAGCTGGACACGCTGGCCCATCGCGGTTTGTTTTCCCCGTAGCCCCTGGCAACCGCCAAATGAATGGCCTCGTTCCCACAGCGCATGCCTCTGGGGCAGCTCCTCGGCCCGGACGGGCCCTGACCACAGCCCCAGAGACGCGGCCAGAAGAACTAGCAGCAGCACCCCAAATGCGTACGGCGCGCCAGGCAGCGTGCTGGCCCCGGGCCCGCCAGGGAGCCCGACGCACTGCGTCCGACTCGCCTCTCCGTAAAGCAGTGAGAGGAGAGGTCCGTGGGCGTGGCTGGAGGGCGCCCCAGAGCTCGCTCCCTGTCCGTGGTTCCGCTTGACCCGCAGCTGCCAGAGGGCCGGGCCCCGGGACGCCCGAGAGGGCCAGGCCCCAGAACGGCCTCACAAACGGGTGTGACACTGAGACGAGTCGATGTGAAAACTGAGTCACCGAGGGACGCACTTCTAACCCCACAGCAGCCCCCTGGCCTTGGCCCAGACCCACAGGACTCCTTCCTCTGGCTGGACACCAGTCCAGGACAGCTCCGTCCCCGGCATCACCGGCGGGGCCTGGCCGCTCGGGAGGCCGCCGGACCGCAAGCCACAGAAGCCAAGTGGAGACACGGGCGGCTTGGCGCCCAAGCGTGAGGCCCTCAGAGCCAGCAGCCCGGGAAGACGCGGCCGGCCAGTGGGCGCGCCCTGAGTGACCAGACGGGAGCCCTGAGGAGTCCACACAAGAACAAGAAGCACAAAACCTGGGGCCGGAAGAGGGCGGCAGGCACAGGCCCCGGCAGCGTCGCCGGGGTAGAGGGGCCCGCCAGGCGGGGGCAGCCCGGGCAGAGCCGCACCAGCCCCGCCAAGGCTGCGTCAGCGACGCGTTGCGAAAAGCTCGCGGGCTCCACCCTGAAGTCTCCCCGCAACGAGATGCGCAGTCTGTTCCGTCCTGAGGAAGCAGGGCCGTCGCCGGGAGGGCTGCCCTGTGCCCCAGCGTCCTGCCAGCCCTGGGCCCGCTGGCCGCTCCGCTCGCCCGGCCCCCTCCCCGTGTCCTGCGCGCGGGTGGTTTACCAGCCCGTCGGGGTGGCAGGGACCTCACACCGAGAACCCGCCCAGCAAAGGGGTGGGGGACACCGCTCAGAGTATAAACCGCGATGGATGGAGACGGGCAAGTCTCACAGTCCTGGCGGGTGAGGAGGCTGCGGTCATTGGAGACTCCAAACCACTGCTCTAAAGACAGATCGGGGAGTCCTCAGGAAGAGGGTCTCCCCAGGGCCTCGCCCCAGCCAGAGGACGCCGTGCAGGGCGCCAATGACAAAGGGGCGCCAGGGACAGGCCCTGGGCTCGGCCTGTGAGGCCCTGTCCTGCCAGGGCCCTGCACCGAGGGTCCTCCCAGGTCACCCTGTGCCAGGGTGGCAGTGCTGAGGACGGTGCGGTGGCCCCCTGGGAGCTCATCTGAGGCACAGGAGGCGGGGACTTTGCCGCTAGCCTGGTGACCGCACCGTCCTTCTGTTCGCTGGTCTCGGCCGCTACGCCAGGGACGCAGGCAAAACCAGCTGAACCCGGGTGGACGCAGGCATAAGACAACGTCCAGCCGCAGCCCCACGGCCTGGCTCAAAGCACACCCGCCAGCCCGGGGCGGCCAGGCAGGGAAGGAAGGGGGCGAGAGCCAGTCCGGGAGAGCCTGCCTGTTGCTCTGAAATCCCGCGGGGCAGGCCCGGAGCCCCCCTTCCTCGTACGCCCCGTGCAAGCCCCGGCCCTCCGGCCCCGGGGATGGCCTTGAAGCGGGCGTCCGCCCTCGGGTCAGCCCGACGTCCATCCACCGACTCGTCTCCCCAGCGCTGGCTCGTAAGCGGCAAGCGGCCAGCGGCCAGACCCAAACTACAGTAATGACTACAGAGGCAGATGCCCCAACACACACACACGGGCTTTCCAGAGCGGGGAGACGCAGAAGTGGTGGGGGGGGCGTCCGAGGGGCCTGTCTGCAGACGGCGGCATCGTCTCACCCTGACGTGGCCGAGAGCGACTTGCCGCAGCGAACCCAGCTCTGGGGCCCCGGACCAGGCAGGGTCAGCTTCCCTGACGCACAGCACAGGCTCGGAGAGACCCACCTGAGGTCAGGCTCCTGCACTATGCTTTCTAGCTCAGTAACTTAAACATATCTTGAAATGCGCACAAAAACGGGGGGAAAACTGTAAAAACCCACGCGCAGTGGAGGCAGCCGGGAGGTATTTCCGACCGTCGGAGGCATCAGCTCTTGGGAGCCACGTGCCGCAGCGGTACCAGCTCTGGGTGAGCCACACCCCAACGCCCAGTCCCGAAGCGTAGGATGGGGGGTCGCACAGGCGAGGACACCCAGGCGGAGAAGCCCAGCGCCCTCGGGTGTTCTCTGCAAGCGGGGACCAGACTGCGAAGAGGGGTTTGGCATCGGTGTCTTTTCAATTGTCGGCGCTCTTCCCGGATAGAGAACTCGTGCGCGAATAAGGGGCCCTCTATTCAGGCTCTTCTGCCCCCTCCTCACTGGAAGAATTTTATGCACTTTAACTGACGAAGTTGGAGCCAACTCAGAGTCCACCCTGACGCGTCCCCAACACGTGGCTGCTCCGGCCAGACGTCAGCCCGGCTGCCGCGGGAAGGTCGGGCATGCAGGCCAGCGCCCTGTGCCCCTCCAGGGGAAGCGCGGCCCCAGCAGGGCTGGATGTGGGGGTCAGGAAGGCTTCGCAGCGGTGAGCGCTGGTGGGGACAGAGCTGTTCCTGGAAAGGGACGCCCTCTCTACAAGGGGGGGGGTGAGAGCCACAGAATGCTCCAGGCATTTCCTTTTCCATTTTGTCTTCCAGCCCCTTGAAAGCCACAAGGCAAGGAGCCAGCGGCTGGGTCGCCAGCGGCCCTCTGCTGCGAGGCGTCCCCGCTAAGGAGTGGGCCAGAGACCGCGCTGCTGCCCGAGACACGCCCTGGTGGCCAGCCCCTGGCACGAAGGCCTGCGGACAGCTGATGACCCAACAGGCAGGGCACCGCCAGCTGTGCCACGGCCTGAGACGCTCCTGTCCTACCGGCCCTGCGGGCCCAGGGCAGGCGCAGCGGCAGACCCGGAGCAGCCCAGAGAGCCAGGCTGCTGCGCCGCTGCCAGCCTGGGTCCCGCCGCCTCCCTGGTTGAGCCTCGTGCCTGTGGCGTCTGACCCCAGGGTGAGCAGAGGGACAGCGGCCCCGCCCCGCGCCGGCCACTGAGACGCTGGCTCACACTCGCCCCGCCTGGACTGTCCGGGCTCCTGTGAGCTGTGCCGAGTGCCCCCTGCCGTGTGGACGGCGCTTCCACGCCAAGGGCTGGGAAGTGCCCACAGTGGACTCCCCAGCAGACACACCAAGTCCTGACCCCAGAGCCCCAGAAGCGGGGCTGCGCGGGGGCCTCGCTGGGCGGGACCGCTCGCTCCGGACCAGCTGCCTCCCCTGCGGCCCCGCCATGCTCCCTGCGGGCTCCTGCACCTGGTGTCCACGAGTCGTTCCCGGGGCCCCAGCTGGCCGAGGCATCTGGGGCGGTGTCGTGGGCTCTGCCACCAGGGACGCCGCCTGCCCTCCCCAGGTGCGCCCCGGGCTGCCAGGCCCAGGGCAGGGACTCAGCAAACCGTCCCATGAGCTGAGTGTGGGCTCAGTCTGCAGAGTCTGCGGTGAGAGCTCGGCCGGCGGCACCTTACATTGAGCCGGCGGGAAGATGCGCCCGCGACGCCAGCATGTGCGTGCGTGATGCGGGTGTGAGCCCGCGTGTTTTATTCCTGAATGCGAAGTAAAACCACAAGCGCCGGCGTCAGTGCCAGGTGATGTGCCAGGGCCTGCGCGCGTCAGGGCAGGCTCAGGCAGGGCGGGGAGGCCCCGCGGGCCGACGAAGCCGGCCCCGCAGCGTGCACACGGGCTCTCGGCAGACTCGCGTGGCCGGCAAGGCCAGCAGCAGGGCCTGGGCAGACTGGCATCAGCTCTGCCGTCTGTGCACCTCCCCGGGCTGTGAGGAGCAACGGCCGAGGGCGGCACAGGCCCTGCCTCTCCCGCAGGACACGCGCCCCAGGTGCTCGGGGCCCAGCGTCCCTAAAGGGGCTGGCGGGGCCCACGCGAGTGGCCATGGGATGGCAGAGCCGGGCGGCCTCGGGCAGGGCCTTTGCTTCACGGGTGCTGGGAACAGACACAGATTTAGAGGAAACTGCACCCCCCTCGCTCCTTCTTATCCCTGCCCCCAAGCCCAGACAGAGCAGCGGCGGGAGGCGGCCTCTGGTCTCCCCACAGAAGCTCCGCGCTGAGCTCCAGGCAAGGGGCTCACATCCGTTGCCCCAAAGGCTGAGGGAGGGCGCCGCCCGCCGCCCGCCCCCCACCCCCCTTGACATCGGGGTCCCTCCCAGCTGACAGTGTCTGTGCTGCGTAGCGTCTGCCCAAGTCTGCCCCCGGAAGAGGCCGTAGGGCCGGGGACCCCAGCCTGCAGGGGGTGTCACGTGGCTGCCGATCGGCTCCCCAGTCCCCCAAACTCTCACCCTGTGGATGCGCAGGTGCTTCCCGGCCCCACGGCACAGTGAGCAGCGACACAGACCCCGGGCCGGGCCAGCCCCCACAGCCCCGCCGGACGCCCACCAGCACCCGGGCGGGAGCGGAGCCGCTGCCTTTTACTCCGAGCTCCAGAAATAGAACACGGAAGGACAGAGGCGGCCTGGCGGGAGGGGGCTGCTCCCTGGGGAGAAAGGCCGGGGTCAGCGGCCGACCTCTCCCTGCTCCCGACTCACCTGGTGACGCCAGAGGTGGCTGGACACCAGAGGCCGTGGGCAGGGAGCTGCCCCCTGCGGAGCAGGGACACCCCTTGGCCAGAGGAAGGCGACGGGCACAAAGCCAGGGACTCAGCCGCCTCTGAGAGGACGGGAGCTGGGGTGCGGGTCTGTCTGGCCGCCTCTGCCCCCTACAGAAACATGCCAAAAGCCACTTCCTGTCCTCTGGGTTGAAGCCGTTTTCCTGGAGTTTTAATGACACTTTACTTGACTGTCAACCCGGCCACAAGCAGACGCTGCAGGTCAGGCCCGTGAACCTTTGCTGACCGGCCATGAGGAGCCCCCCAAACAACACATGGGGGGCAGAGACCTGCCCCCAGGAAGCCAGCCGGCCTGAGCAGAGGAGGTGGACTTCCTGACACGCTGCCGAGTCCCATCGAGCTATGAAATGGGGGCCGCAGGCCTTGCCCACGCCCCCAGCCCACCAGAGGGCAGAGCAGGAGGCCCAGGGGCAGGCGGGGGGCCGGGAGGGGCCGAGGTCAGGCCGTGGCCCAGGAGGCTCACACAGGCCGCCCCCCAGCCCGCAGAGGCAGGCAAAACTGGGCGCTGCCGCCATGACAGCGGGGAGAGCCCTTCTGTTTCCTTTTGTGACTGTTGTTGTTTTTGCATTTCTTGAATTCAGAGAAAAATGGGAAAATCAAGAAAAATGTAGGAAGACCAACTGCAAAAAAGCAGGCACCTTCATTTTCCGCTTCTGACAGGGTATGGGCGGAGCGAGCGGCTGACCACGCGGGCCCCAGCAGCAGGCCCTTGTCCCGCCCCGACAGCCGCGGCCTTAGGAATCGAGGGTTCGTGGGGCCGCTCCCTCAGCCCCCGCGGCGTCCACGCCCCAACGTGGCTCCTAGCCCGGGCGGCCGCGGGCAGGCAGGGGCAGCGCAGAGAGCGACCCCCGCGCAGACCCCGCGGCCCAGCGCGTCCCGCTCCCGCCCCGCCCCCAGCGCACCCGCCCCCACCAACAGCAGAGCCCGGCTGGATGTGCGGGGCCGCGTCTCAGGCGCCGGGGCTGCCCCCATCCCAGGCCGGCGCTGAGCCAGCGAGGCTGCGGGGGCGGGTGTCGGCCTTGCCTCGCTCGCTGGCCGCGTGGAACTGCCCACTTGAAAGCTGCCTCCGCCCGGGGCGGCTCGCACCGGACGCTCAGCCGCGCCCGTCTCAGCGGCTCTGACTGATGCGTTTTCACCTTGAGCGACTACCGGGGAAGCTGCTGCCCCGGCCTGGCTCGGGAGGCCCCTGGGAACCGCGGGAGACGCCCTCCTAGGGAAGGAGGCGCGCACTTGCTTGGAGGGGCCGGCGCTGGCGCCAGGGCTCCTCCCACGTGCCCAGCCGCCGGGACCAACCAGGGTGCAGAAGATGCACTGGCACTGGGCGATGGTCGTCATCTGCTCCACCGGGAACTCCCCCAGGCACAGCTTGCAGGACACCAGCGGGTCCAGGGCCAGGTCCCAGGTGGGCCGGTACCGCGCGGTGGTCATGGCCGAGCAGTCTGAAAGGAGAGAGACAGCGTCAGCGCCCGGCCACGCCCCCTGCGGCCTCAGCGCCCGCGCGCAAACGGGGCTTCGCGCGCGCCCCCGCCCCGACACCGACCTGGAGCAGCCCCACGCCGGCGGCTGTCTCGCCCCGGCAGCAGCTTCCCAGCCACCTGCTGCTGTGGGCCAAGACGTCACCGGACCCGGCGCTGCGGGCGGAGAAGGCCCGGCCCCCCTGACGGGTCTGAGCCAGAGCCCAGCTCACCGTGAGGCCGGGCGGGCACTTCCCAGGTGCCTCCTGCTGCCCTGGCTCAGATACTCGCCCTGCAGGGCCTGCCCCTGGCCCCAACAGCCCTCTGGCCCTGGCCCTGTTCCAGGCTCCCCAAGGACACCTGTCCCGCGGCCTGGCTCCCTGGACCCCGGCTCCCAGCGGACGCCAGCAGCACGGCCCCTGCCCGGGCATGGCCAGCGAGGCCCCAGCCGGGCCCAGGGCAGCAGCCGCTCAGCCCTTCCCTGCAGGCGGCTCTGGGCGCTCCGGCTGCCCGCGGTGCCGCCAGACACGGGGGCCGGCGAGAGGCCGGCGCGGACGAGCCAAGCGCCCCGACACGCAGCCGGGCAGGCCGAGCCGGGTCCGGCGGGGCCCCAGCGCTCGGGCAGCGCGGCCTGTGCTGTGCACTCGCGGCCCGTGAGCCAGCGCGCCGGCCGGGGCCGCGCTCCGCCCCTCGGTCTCTGCAGCTCCCGCGTCAGGGCCGGGGCGTGAGGGCGGGCGGTCCAGAAAGGGCAGGGCCGGGACCCGAGCCGTGGACACCAGGGAGGCGGACGGGTGCGAGGCCGGCGCAGGCCGGGCCAAGCCGCAGCTTCGCCACCCCCGCCCGGCTGCGGGAAAGCCCCGGAGCCCCGAGCCGGCGCCCCCAGGCAGACGCCCGACGCGGTCGCTGTGGTGGCCACGGCCAGCGGTGGTCTTCACGCAGCCGGAGAGGGGAACACAAAGAAAGCCGAGAGACAGGCAGGCCCAGCTGGCCCCGCCCGCCCGCACCGGGGCCCGTGGTCAGCAGGCTCGGCCGGAGCAGAACCGCGGCCAGAACCGGGGCAGAGCGCCGCGGCCAGACCCGGCATCCGAGGACGTCAGCAGGGGCAGCGCCAGGACACCCCGCTTCTGCTGGGGCACACGGGAGACGAGGGGAGGCGGGGTCCGCCCCTGCCCGACGGAGCGACGCCTGGACGAGGCCCGCCTGGCTGACCACCGGTGCTGACCCCTCCCGGCGCGGGCTCACGGGGCCCCGGGCTCCTGAGGAGATCTCTAGAAAGCCCACAGCAAGAGGGAGGGCCCAGAGCTCTCCGGCTTCCTCCCGGGTCTGGCTCGGGACAGCACCCAGCCCCGAGGTCCTCCCACTGCCCGGAGCCCAGGCCGCGTCTGCAGATGGCGTCCGACCGGGGCAGGCCGTGTCCGCTCCAAAGCAGCAGCACCGCTCGCTGGCCGGACGCACCGTGCCCTGAGCAGCACGGCCCCTCATGCCCCTCCGCTCCCCAGCGCGCCCTCGGGCCGAGGAAGGACCGGCCAGGCCACGCACCGGCAGAGCCCACCGCGTCTGTCCCAGGGGGCCTCAGCCGCTCTCTCTGCTGCGACGGTCTGAGTGCTGTGAAGGGACCCCCCTTAAAAAAAGACAAGCACAGCACGAAGGAATCCCCCCCACAGCTGTGGCAGCAAACCGCTCGAGCTTACATCCTCCAAGCAGGCGGCCCGAACATCGCCTCCCCGGGGGCTTCCTTGTTTCTTTAAAAAAGATTCAGTCTCTTTATTTGTGCACACAAGAGCTGGGGTGCAGGCCAGAGGTGTGGGGGTGAGACGATTCCCCAGAGACAGAGTGGGGAGCAGAACAGGCAGATCCACTGAAGCACACTGCTGAGGGGAGCAGCGGGGAGACAGGAGGGGTCTGCCGCACCCTGTGGGGAGCTCCTGGCCAGGATGGAACTCTGGTCACCGAGGCTGCGATAGCTCCTCAGTGTGGAGACTCAACCCCTGCGCCCCCAGGGAGGCTCCCCCCCAGGTGCTTTCAAGAGCCCATCACCTGCAAAGACAGCCTGCACCCACCTGCTCCCCCAGCCCTGCACCCCGCCCCGCCCACAGCTGGCGTGGAGCACACCTGCCTCCGCACACTCGCGCGCCGCCCTGCGGCAGCCACAAAGCCCGAGCAAAGAGCCGCGCCCGCGCTCCCACCGCCGGCTGCTTTGGGGGGGAGCCAGGCCCAGGAGCTCACGGGGCCCCCATGAGAGGGTCCTGTGGCCTGTTACGCCGTGCGGCAAGGAGGCTCTGGGGACGCACGTAGGTTTCCAGCCCCCCATCCCGTCACCCGCAGAGGCCCCTTCAGAGCCGCCCATCACCCTCCCTCCGCAGACTCCGCGGCTCTGAGAGCGTCCGCGACCTGCCCGAGCCCCGAGCTGACGAGCAGCGCCCCCAGAGCTCCGCGGCGGCCCCTGAGCCCCGAGGCCTGAGGTCCGGGGCGCGCGCCCTGCCACGGGGGAGCCTCAGCTCGGCCCCGCCATGCACCCAGGCGAAGTGCCCGAGGGGCTGCGGCCTAGGCGCGGGAAGCCCCGTGAGGCTGTGCCCCCCACGCCCGCGCACGCGCCTGTGTGGTCATGAGGCCTCGGCAAGGGCGCGGCGTGGCCTGTAGGTGGTGAGGGCGGCCGGGGCGGGGCAGAGCCGGCACCCGGGCAGAGACGGTGCGCAGACCCAGGCCCGCGCGGCCTGCGAGATCGCATGTCCTGGGACGGGAGCTCGTTGGGGCCTCGGGCGAGTCTCCGCTCTCCAGGAGGAAGGCTGGACTGGCCTGAGGTCACAGGTCAAAGGGCGCGGCCAACACCCGGGCAGGAAGGGCCGCCGGCCCAGCCCCACCCGCTGCTCCAGCAGCGCCTCTGAGAACACCCCAGGTCTCCAGGCTCCCTGTCTCGTGACCCCGCAGGAGACCCCAAGTGAAGAAGAGCTCCCCAGAGGACAGAGCGCAGCCGGGTGGGGGGGGTGGGCAGGCTCTCTGCAGGCTGGCCAGCCCCGCCCCAACCTCCTGGCAGCTGGGCCCCAGCTGGAGCCTGCGCCCCAGCAAGCAGGAAGGGGGACCCCAGACTCACTCAGGATGAGCTCTGCCATGGCGGCGGCCGGCGCAGACACAGCTGCGGGAAGGCCAGCCAGAGACGGACGCAGCTGGCCGCAGACCCGGCGCCGTCTCCCGAACGCGGAGCTTTGTTCCAAGCCCACCCGAGGGGATCGCGCGCAGTCAAACAAACTGACGCAACCTTTCCTAAAGGGAGCAGCGCCGCCGGCTTCACATTATTCCCCAGGAAACAGCCAGCTGGCAGGGGACGCTCCCGCGGGGACACCCCAGGAGCACCCAGAAAGCCCGTTTATTTCCAGACCGGGGTCACAAGCGGCTTCCACGCCCAGGCCCACGGGGCGTCGAGCACGGAGCCTGGGTCCCGCAGGCGAGGGCGGGCTCAGCAGCCTGTTCCGGGGAAGGCCGGCGCCGCGGACGGGGCCTGGGCCCAGGGACCTTGTCTGGGAGGACACCAGCTCTGAGCGCTCGCGGCTGCTGGACAGGGCCTGCTCCGCCCAGGGGCCCCTGCGCACCACACCCCCGCGCCACGGGCCCTTGGCGCGGCATCCGACACGCGGTGACGGACGTCCCCACGCGGCTCCCGCGGGCAGCGGGCAGTGGGCCTCCGCGTGAGCTGTCCCGGCCAGCGCGTCCGAGCTCCGTGCGCACGGCGGGGCAGTGAGCCGACGACATCGGAGGCCGCAGTATTGTGGCAGGGGCCTCTGGCCGCCCCAGGTTCCTCTGCCCTGAGGAAGCTGAAGTTTCGGAGTCCACGGCGGGCGAAGCTGCGAGCCATCTCCTCCTCTCAAGAGACGGCGCCGTGGAGCCGCAGGCCGGGCCCCACGTGGGAGCCTCCGCAGGCAGCAGCGGTGAGAAGACGCCGCGCCGCGGGCAGCAGAGTGCACGGCGGTGTCCCATTCAGGTCCCTGCCGGCCGCCTTGCTCTCTGGTCTGCCAGCTGGGCAGGGGCTCCAGGCCAGGCTGAAGCAGGCGCGCACGGCGGGGGCGGCGGGCGGCGGGCAGCGGTGCCCTCACCCTGCTGGGCTCCGAGCCTCTGCCTCTGGTGGGTACAGCCCTGCGTCCAGCCCTGCCCGCCACAGGGCCGGTCTCCTCAGGCGTCCCTGCTCCGAGCTGCCAGCAACTCCAGGTTTTGCCACGCAGGAGACTCTTGGCCCCGCCAAACCTCATCACTCTTATCCCCTCGGCACTGTCTGTGGCGACTCACCGTTGTCCATTCTGTCTCCCACTCCAGAAGGCCCTCCCCTTGAGGACTGCGCCGTCCGCCTGCCGCTCCCTCCGGGCCCGGCTTGCGGCGGAGCAGAGGCTGCGCAAGAGAGGAGGAGAGTCCTCCTGCAGAGGACCCCCCAGTGGGTCAGCAGAAGCACCGACGGCCCGATCCCATGCCCGGGCAGGCCAGGGGGGCAGTGCTGTGAGCGCACCGTGAAGTGCTCTGGGGACCCCTCCCGCCGGGGTCCCCCTCGCGCCCCCAGCCTGCGGGCAGCGTCCCCCCGCGACGAGGAGAGCTGCACAGTGTGGCCGAGCAGCGGCCCAGCCTTTGCGACCCGTCTCGGGAAAGAAAGGCGCTGACCCGGCTCTGCCTTCCTCTGACACAGAAACGCCCACGTCTTTAGGCCAACACAACTCAGTCCCAACCAGAGCCCCCCGCCCCCTAGAATAATTCCATTTTTAATGGAATGACTCACGATTCCCACCTCTATGAACCCACTTCAGATCACCATTATTGGAACGGCTCTTGCGGAATGAAATCTGTCAAGCTGCTTCCCGGGTTCAAATCTTCACTTTGCTGATCCGGAAAACTCTGTCATGGAGACTTTATCTCCAGTTGACAGGCACTTCTAAAAGCATCCTGGTGGGGCCTCCCTGGGGCGCAGGGGTGAGTCTCAACGCTATGAAGCTATAGGCAGCCACTGCGGCACGAGCTCGATCCCCGGCCAGGGAGCTTCCCACAGGGCGCAGCAGACCCCTCCTTGCCTTCAGGCTGCCCCCCTCAGCAGTGTACTTAGTAGCTCCGCCTGTTCTGCTCCCCACTCTGTCTCTGGGGAGTCCTCTCACCCCCCCAAACCTCTGGACTGCACCCCAGCTCTTCTATGGATAAATAGATAAATTTAAAAAAAAAATAAAAGCTTCCAGGTAGCAGGGAGAATCCCACGTAACAGCGACGTGACGTTCTGGGGGAACGCGCACGATGTGGATATTTGCAGAGTGACTCAGCATCTGTTCTCATTAGGTGTGATTTCGTCTGCAGCGAAATTAAAATGTTGACGTCATCCCATCCATTTTTGTAGGATTTGCCAAGGATCCAAGCCCAGAGGCCGGCTCGGCTGTGACCAGCGCAGAGGCCACGCTCACCTTCCGGGCCGGCGCTGGCCTTCACCTCAGCTCCGCCCTCAGCTGCTCCGTGACCTTGGCTGACCTTGGCGCCTCTCCTTGTGCCCTGCACCCTGATGGTCACTTTGAGTAATAACGGGGTGACAGTTATGGAGACGTGAAGAAACACAAGTGGCTGAAGGGGACATCCAGGAGGGCGCCCTGGAGGAGCGGTGGGCAGCGCTCACCACGGCCAGGGCATGCGCGTCCTCCCACCAGGCCACGCCCTGCCTGAGGGGCCACCCACAGCACGGCCGCCGCTGGGCTGGCGCTGACAGGCCGAAGTCAGCATCAAAGCGACTCGTCAGAGGGGAAGGGAGCTGAGCAGTTGGGGGGCCTCCGCCGTGTGCCAGGGCGGCTTTGTGGGGTGAAGCGTCAGTGGTGGGCGAGAACGTAAGTCGTATTCTCACTTTACAGCCACTGCAAAGTCAGGGTGTGCGCGCCACGTGCAGGTCACTTTGACCCGAACGAGAGTTTCTTTCTTTGCTCTACTCATATATCTAAACGTGCACGTGCACACACACACACACACACACACACACGCACGCATAAATCTCAAAAGCTTCTGTAAAGCCAAGGCAGGCCAAAGTAACTATTAAAAAACTCAAAACTGATCCCAAAGAATTCCTTTCCTTTATGCCCAGTCCTAGAAACTGAGAAATGAGAGAGCAACAACTTAACCGAAAACAACCAGAACCCGAAGGCTGAGGCCTTTGTACCAAAAGGATCTGCACAGTGCAGTAAATCAAAAGAACAAGCTGCAGAACACACTAGATGTTGTAAACTGGGCCTGATCGTACCTATTTATATTTGCACAAGGAAAACCCGACGAACACCCGGGACCCGAGCTCGCCTCTCCCTGTTGGGGGCCGGGGGCAGGGGGCGGTGAATGGTGGTGGAGGGTCCGCACGAGGTCACAGGACTTTGGGTGTTGACCTTCAAACATGGCTGGGAACCTACGGCTACTCCTAGAATTTACAACCCTTTTAATAAAACACATTTAATAATCAAATGTTAAATGTCAAATGAAACCAAATAATAACTCAGGATGGACGGCGTCTCTCCCGGCCTCGATGTGGGCAGGAGAGGCCGTCCACTCGGCAACCTGCTGGCCTCGGCGCCCGGCCTGCCCTGCATCACCTCCCCAGGAAAGAGCCCAAACGCCGTCTCGGCACCGTCTCTCTCCGCCGAGTTAGCTCAGCCCACGGCGCGGCGTCTGCTCCCCGCGGCCTCAGCCACACCTAAAACCTGACGTCCACGCTACTGCCGAGGGCCAGCGCCTCTGCGGCGTCTCAGCAGAGACCTGAGCAACGCCCGTCGGCTGTGGGAGGGCAGCAGGGTCTGCCGGGAGGGCTGGGGCTGCTCTCCCCGCCGCAGGAAAGGCAGCGCCAACCCAGCAAGGACCTCAAGCCCGCAGCCGCACTTACCGGGAGATTCCTGGGCACACAGGTCTGAGCCCCCCGCCCCAGCGCCAGAGCAGAGGCGAGGCCCGGCACCGCGGCTGTTCTGCTCACATGGACCGGCCCACTGGAAAAGTCTCCGAACAGGGGAAAGGGAGTGACAAACAGACGCCTCGGCTTGGGGGTGCTGAGCGGCAGGGTGATGGGACACCCCCGTGCGGGCGGGGGCTGTCTCCAAAGTTTGACGCACGAACAAAGGAGCAGCCGCGCTCAGCTGTCACTCAGCCTTGCTGCAGCGCTGTTGTGCCAGGGAGAGCCTGTGCCCGCCAGTGCCCACCTGTGCCCACCCATGCCCGCCAGTGCCCACCTGTGCCCACCTGTACCCACTGCACCACCCATGTCCACTTGTGCCTGCCCATGCCCACCTGTACCCACTGTGCCCACTTGTGCCCACCCATGCCTGCCTGTGCCCGCCGGTGCCCACAGCTCAGGCGAGCAGGACACCGAGGAGGGGCCAGCTGAAATGAACAGCCACTCAGCCGTTGGCTTTATTCAGGCTTCTGGGCAGTGGGGGTCCCGGTGGCCAGCCTGACTGGTCATAGGCAGAGCCCTGCCCCGAATCAGAGCCCAGCGGAGGGGGAAGCCTCCCCCCTCCCGGCCGCGAATGACCCAAGGGACATTCTGGCCTCGGAGAAGATCACCCGAGAGGGGGCGGTGAGTGCACACTCGGGCAGCGCGAGGGAGAGGCTGGGAGCGCCCCAGGCCCTGTCCCCGCCGCTGGGACGAGGGACACTGAGGCCGCGCAGAGTGCGGTGGAAGGGACGGAAGCGGACTCTGAGTTCCCAGACCCAGATCTACCGCGCTGAGGTCCGGCCGCCGGGCGTGGACTAAGCGGGGCCTATTCGGGGACCACAGCAGAACGGAGGGGCAGGGGGACGACGTCCGCCAGCGTGGGGGTTGTCGCAGACCGGCGCGCCCCTGACAGCGGCCTGCTCCTGGCCACGAGCTCGGTCTGCTTCCTCTCGGCGCCAGCCGCGCAGGGGGCTGCCCTGCCCGCCCCTGCCCGCCCCTGCCCGCCCCTGCTTCCCTGTACAGCTCCTGCCCCACCTGGGTCTCCCCGCGCCCCGCAGGAGCGCCTCGGCCCCCTCACAGCCAGGCCCTTGGAGGGGTGGGGGCAGCGCAGGCGAGCACGCAATGTTAAAGCAAGAAATGCTGCAGACTGAAGGACCCGCGTGAGAACCCCGCACCCACTCCCCTCCCCACAAGGCACTGCAGGCGGCGACCCGCTCCCGAAAACCTCCGCGCTCGGGGGAGTCTCCGCGGTGTGGCTCCCCACATCCAACACCGGCAGTGCCCCGCGCACCTGCTTCCACCGCTGCTCCCGCAAGCTCGGGGCGTCTTCCTCTGGCGCGGGAAGCCGGACGTCCGCGGAGGCAGCGCAAGCCGGCCTCCCCAGGGGGCACCCGGGACAGAGAGTCAAGTGCAAACGCTTTATCTGGCACGGGCCCGAGGCAGAGGCGGACGTGACAAGCGCGGGGGGCGGCCACGCGGAGTCGGGGCGCCCAGTCACCCCACGGGGAGCTGAGACCCCGCCTCAGGGCAAGGGGGCCGCTGGACAAAGAGCTCGTGCAGAGACGCAGGTGCCCACAGGTGGGCAGCAGGACCGGCGCGGCGCGGGCAGCGGGGGCACAGAGCGGCGGGGACCAGCGCAGACCCGAGCTCGCCCCCACACTGAGCTGGGCTCTGTGCTCCGGGAGACTCAGAGATGCCCGATGAGCGGTCTCAGGTGGAGAGTGACGCGTCCCACATCTTTCCCTCGAGTCACACAGGGATGGGGTCTCGTGTGTTCTGGCCACGTGCGAATGGAGGAGCCCCTCGGGCGGGCCCGGACAAGGGAGGGGCGAGAAAGAAGAAGGACTGGAGCAGTGCGCGGAGGGCGGCTCGCGGGCAGGAGGGGCGGCGCCTGCTCGAGAGAGACGCGCAGGGGCCGCGGGGGCGGGGCGCAGACCACGGACGCGTCAGCAGGAACCGCGGGGAAGAGCATCTGTGCAGGGGCCGAGGCTCCGTGACGGGCGCCGCGGCCGGGCGGGCCTGGGGGCGGACTGGGCAACAGAGGCCCAGCCCTGCCAGCTGAGCACCTCCTCAGACCCGGAAACCTGCACAACCTCACCACGAACCCCACGTCCTCACATAACATCCTCTCCGTGACTATTCTCCTAAACAAACTTGAGACTCTTCAGACCACCTCAGAATAGCCTCTAAATTACTGAGCTCTCACGACAATATTTACTGTGTTCTGCGCACGCCAGGGAGGAGGCTGCAGGGGAGGAATTCGGCTAAATTACCCTCTGCCGGGAAACAGTCTCCTGCTAATCGCTGTTATTCCGACGCGCGGATTTCTCCAGGCCGGTCCTCCAGCTCCCAAAACAAACCCCAAAGCTCCGCCCCTCCGGCCTGGGGATGAGGGCGAGGTCCCCCAAATCACTTGACCTTGGGGCTGTGCCCGCTGATGCGGGGTCTGCTAGAGCCCAGGCAGCGGGGAGGAGACGGCCGCGTGTGGAGAAAGACACTTCACAGCGACCCCCAGACTTCTCGGCCTGCGGCGCTGGGCAGCCACAAGTGGTCAGTGAGTCGTCCTGGCTCACCCAGCGGATGCAGCGAGAGACCAGGCAGAGGCTGCTGCGGGCGGCGCCCTCACGCTCCGGGGGTTCCCGCAACGTCGTTTTTTACCGAGCTGGGTTTGAAGGGCCAACTGCTCCCCCTACTGGGGCAGGCGCCTCCCGGGCTGGCGGTGTCCCCAGGACCAGGGTCCTCGGTCCACAAACAGCATCACTCTGGCGCCCTCTGGGGCGGGGCCCCCGCTGGCCCGACCCCTCAGCTCCACCCGCCCTTTACCGCTACCATGACGACTGTGTGGCCCCCACGACCCCCTCCAGGCTCAGCGCTGCCCCGGACGGCACAGGACGGGCATGGCACACGTGTCCAGCTGTCCCCTGAAGTCCTACCGAGCCGGGCTCCCGGGCAGTGCTCTGCGCCAGGTCCACAGTGAAACTATGAAATAGGACGCGGGCAGGGAAGCGGCACAAGCGGGGGAAGGAGGGAGCCCACGCGGGGCAGAGCCTCAGCGCCCCCACCCCCGGGGGGTCAGCACCACCCGCGGCGCCTGCGGAGGCCGAGGGCTCCAGGCCGTGTGGCCTGTGCTGACTAAGCGGTGGCGCTTTCGGAGCCCAGCAGACCACGCTGATGCTCCAGGGAAGGCCACACCTCCCGCATGCATGGGCGGGCAGGGCGGGGCTGCAAGGGCGGGGCAGCGGGGCGGGGCGGGGCTGCAGGGCAGGCAGGGCAGGGCTGCAGGGGCGGGGCTGCAGGGCGGGGTGGGACTGCAGGGCAGGACAGGGCAGGGCTGCAGGGGCGGGGCTGCAGGGAGGGGCTGCCGCCCTGGGGGCTCCTGCAGGACCTGGAGGGGGCGGTCACTGCTGGTGGTGGGAGTCCTCGCTCTCAGGGGCCTGTGACCGGGGGCGGCCCCAGCACACACCAGTCTCTCGGGGGAGGGCTGGGTGCAGGACCGCCTCCCCCCGCCCTCCCCGCCCCGGCCGGCGCCCCTCAGCGGCGCCCCTCGGCGGGCACTCCAGAGGGGAAGCACTGGGTAAGAACCACCCTCAAAAGCAGAACACCGCCGCCCAGAAGAGTCGGCGCCCCGCGCGAGCGATCCTGGCGGCGGCTCACCCTCCCCCAGTGAGAACACCGAGGGCCAGAAACCTCGCGGGGGCAGCCAGGCCGCAGGGTCGGCCGCGAGGATCGCGGGGCCCTAAGGTGCGAACACGAGCGAAGCGGGGAGACACAGACGAGTCCGCGCGGGGAAGGGCGGGCGGATGCTCCATTGGGCCAAGGCCGCGCCTCGCACCCTCGGCGGCGCACGCGCGCACCCACACGCTGGCACACGCTCATTCTCACACACTCACACATTCTCAAGTCAGTCACACTCTCCGTCACTCACACTCACACCCACTCACACAACGCCCGGGGCGCGGCGCTGACCAGTGACCACACCAATGCCTCCGGCCAGGCCCCAGACCACGCGCCAGCAGCGCCGCCGCCTCCCGCGGGAGGGGAAGTGAGCAGGCCGCCGGCGCGAAGGCGGAGTCCCGGGCACCATGCCAGGGCGGAGGCGGACAAAGGCCACTCGTGGCCGGCGCGTCGGGGGTGACCGGCTTCCTCCTCCCAGAGGAGGTCAGGAGCTCCAGGTGGTGGAGCAGGGGCTGGCGGGCAGCAGGGACGGGCAGTCCTCTCCCTGCGTGCCCACTCCTCGGACCAGATGGCTTGGGGTGCCTCTGGAGGGGGACCCGTCTGCAGGGTGTCCCTCCCCTCTCACTGCCTCACTGAGGGGAGCACCAGGGAGGACTCACCCGAGCGCAGGCCCAGCTACTCCCAGCGCCGCCCAGTGCACGCCCTTCCCGGCGAGGGTGAGAAGAGAAGCCGGTGGGGGCGGGGCGGCTCCGCGGCTCTGCCGGGAAGACCCCCTCCAGGGGGCCGTGCCCGCGCCCACCCCCGCTGGCGCCATAAAGCCCACTGAAAGGGCTCCAGGAGCAAACCCCAAGCACACGCCTCCTTTCCTCCGTCCCGTTTCCATTTCGTTTTCCAGGCGCCGCCGCTGTCATCAAACAGCCCCTCAGACGTCTGAGAGAACCTGCCGCTGTGAAGAAGACCAAGTCCCAGACGGGACGGTGTGGGGGGCCTGGCCCCCCAGGCCTCCTCTGGAAGGAAGAGGAGACCGAGGCCGCCGAGGGGAAGGGGCTCGGAGCACATGCGCCGGACCTCGCTGGCAGCGGCGCTGCATGTGGAAACCGCGCTTTGGGGTGAGACACCTCTGGGGTGGGGGCGGGGACCCCTGCCCTGCAGCTCCACGCTCTCCCTGCACTGGCGCGAACCGGCCACCCCAGCAGCGCCGGGTCTTGACCAACACACCTCAGACCTCTCCGCAGCCTGCCGGCTTCCCTCCGGCCGCCACCTCCTGTCTGCCGCCCCAAGCCTGGAAGCCGCCGGCCGCCCACTGGGGAGCAGGCTGGGCAGTTCCTGGGCCTCTGCAGATGCCAGGGGCTTGGGCGGAGCACTGGTCACAGCGGGCTGGGAGGCGCCCCAGGCATGCCCAGCCCCCACCCAGAGTTGGGGCGCCCTGAGGCAGGGGGGCGCCTTCCCCAGCCCTCGCTCCGTGGGGTGGTGCGTGCTTGGGGTAAGGCTGCGGGTCTCCAGTGGGGCGCCACATGTCCTCTGGCCGCGCTGAGCTCACCCCGGCGACGCATCCAGTGGCTGATCCGGGGTCTGGCCAGGGAGGGGTGTCCTCAGTCTAGTGCCCAGGGCCTTCCAGGCCAGAGCCAGAGCCCACACCCGAAGGCCTGATCTTTCGAGGCTCCGGACCCCACACCGGGGGCAGCCCAGACCCCTCCTGCTCCCGAGGGGTGTAGGGAGAAAAGCGACAGTCCCTTAACCAAGGTCCACCTTTCGGGCACACCGTTGGGCTCCTGCAGAGCAGCCCTCCCGACACAGATGCCACGCTGGCGGCAGAAGAGGCGGGGTGAAACTCCCGCGGGACACGGAGCACCCCGCTGCTGAGGGAGGGCGGCGGGTCGGGCAGACCCGGACCCGGCTGGACAGCCCCCCACAGCCCCGCAGTGCCCGATCGGCCCCCTCACTGGTTCCTGAAGGACTGGCCAACGCCCCGGCGGGGTGCCGGGCGGCCTGGGCAGAGGAAAGCCATCTCATCACCAGGCCCGCTCCGGCGTCAACAATGACCACAGGGAAGGGCCTTGCCCCTCAGGAAAGAATCCAGGATCAGCCCAGCGGCGGCCTCACACAGAGGGGACTTGTAAGAAGGGGCTGAGACCGGTGATGCTGCGGGTCAGGTGCCGGCGAAGCCAGCCCTTCCCAGCACCTGGGGGACCCCGAGGCCCTCCAGGGCTGGAGCGGCTTCGGCCCCCTGAGAGCCAGAGCCGGCCTGGACACCTGAGCAAACGCCCCTGAAGACGGGGCGGAGCTGAGACGGGTCCACAGCGAGCCAGCCGGGAGGGTGAAACGCTCTGAACTCTGCAGCCGTGAGGAGGCTCTGTCCGGCTCTCTGGCCGCACGCACCTCAACACACAGAGCCCCACTTAGATGGGGGGGTTGGGGGGCGCTCCCACCGGGGAGTGATGAGGCTCTGCAGCCTGAGGGGCCAGGGGGCAGAGCCTCGCTGCCCAGGAACGGCCCAGCCAATCAGAGGAGACCCCTCCCAAAGGGCTCGGGCATAAAAAGGCTTTTCCTTTTTTCTAGGAAGCTGCCTGTGTCTCGCATGAGACTGCATCTGTGGCCGGCCCAGATGGACACGAGGGCCACTGCCCCAAGTAGATGCTACAAGGTCTGCAGAGAACTAAGCCACTTGGGTCTGGAGTCTGGGATTTTTTTTTTTTTTCTCATCAGCTGCTCCACCTAAGAGATGACTAGTTTCCCTCCCACAGTAGGAACAGGACAGGAGTGAAAAGAAAGCAAAGGCTCGTGCTTTTTTGTTGTTGTTTTGTCTCTGTCTGCCTGCCTGTCAGCGAGTTAGCTGGCTTTGTCCTTACATCATCCCTCTGTACTTTCTGGACCCCTCACCAGCCCTTCATCTCGGCCCCACAGGGAGCCCTCCTGAAGAGGGGGTGGCCCCGCCAGGCGGAGGGTGACCGAGTGCCAGCTCCTGGGAAGGCGCTCTTGGGCCCGAGCCCAGGCCCGAGCCCGCCGGCCGTGTGGTGTCCATCTGCCACTCGATGCTCAGGGACAGAAACTGCCCAGGAAACCACCTGCGTCCCGAAACCACCTCCTGCGTCCCCTCCTGTCTGTAGCTGCCTCCCTGGGCATCTCAGAGATGAAGCAGCCTCAGCTGCAGCCTCGAGAAGGAGGGAGACACCCTGACGTCAGGCGGCCTCAGCCAGACAATGGGAGGGCGGGGGGAGGGGGCAACGAGGGCACACGGCACCCGAAAGGACTGGGAGGGCAGGGGAGGAGCCGAAGACATCCCTCCCCTTGAACGAGCGCTCCTGCCGTGTCAGCACCCCGACACCCCTAGGGTGTTCTCTAGGCTCTCAGAGGAGGCCAGACTCAGCAGGCGCAAACGTCACGTCTTGAGAGAAACCGCGCTGCCCTTCTAGCCCATGACTGCTGAGTCGGCTCTGCGTGCGGGCAACGGCTGCTGGGAGGGCGGCGGGGAGGAGGGCCAAGCACCCAGCCCGTGATGCCCCCACCGGACACGGCTCCGCATCCAGGACGCCAGGGCCCGTGTGGAAGTGACGCGGTGGGCCGAGCCCCTCTGAGTCGCAGCGGCTCGGCCACACCCTCCTGAAAGCCCACTCAAGGCCTGGACACACCGTCAGCTCCGGCGCGCCCGGAGCCCCGGCCGATGGCCGTCCCCGAGGAGCCGAGCACACTGAGAGCATGGGGCGGGGGGCGGGCTCCAGCAGGGCGCGGTGGCTGGAAAGGGCTTCTCTACCAGCCCGCCCTCCGGACAGTTCCCACGGCCACCGGATCACGGGGAGGGGGGAGCCCCAGAAGCCATTCCTGGGACTCCAGCCAGCTGCACGCGGCCGAGAGCAGATGAGGCTGCGCCGGGCTCAGGCGGAGTCTGAACTGGCCCTCGAGGCCCAGCGGCAGTCCCCGGCCTTCCGCGAGAGAATGTCTCCCATCTGGGCTCATGAGTAAGAGGACCCCCAGGCCACAAAGGGCGCGGACGATGGAGGAGGGAGGAGCCAAAAGCCAGCAGGCCCCCAGACACCACACCTGGTGGGCCCCGCGCTGTGGGCGAAAGTGCACCGGGAGGCTCCGCCTGGAGGCAACCCGGGGCCCCGGACTCGAGACCCACCTACCAGCGGTGCCCACGGCCCGACCTTTCCCAGCGCCTGGGGGTCTCGGGACCACATCTGCTCCTCGGGATGAGCGACAGCCCCCCGTGCCGGGGTCAGGGGCCGAGATGGCCGCCCCAGAAGGTGCGGTGCACCCGGGATGAGCGCGCGTCCACGCTCGGCCCCTCCTCCGCGCGCCCACCTCTCACTATTTCAGGCACGCCCCTGCACCCCGGATTCAAGGGCAGGCAGGAAGTGCGGCCCTCGGCACGTCCACAGGCAGCAATGGCTCTCCCCACGCCTTCTCCCAGGAAAACGGGAAGCGGGAAGGCGGTCTGCAGCCAGGGCTCCTGCAGCCGGCAGAATCCTCGGGGGCAGACCCACCTGACCGGCCAGCGGGGCTATTTTCGAACATCCCGTCCGCCTCAAAGTTCAGGCGGGACCACCTCGCCGTCAAGGCTCTGCGCGCACAGCCTGGGGATTTTTATAGCTTCTCCAGCGGGCAGCGGTGGTACGGAGTTTGCACTCGCTCTGGATTTAACTAGTATTTAAAGTGCTGATTATAGCTGCAAACACACTTCTTATTCCAGAGTGTGGTTGGAGAGGTGGGCTGGGGAGAAGCTTTGGAAATTTACAGCACAGAAATAGCATGCGGTCTGTCTGCCCGAGAGTCCGTCCCTCTGCGGCCAGAGCGAGAAGACCAGCAAAGCGCCCCAAGCAAACCCCACTCAGAGTAAGCGAGGCCCCTCGCTCCGGACCCCCCACAGGCCTTTCCACAGTCTGGGAGGTCCCCGGGCAGCCAGCAGCCCGCGCTGCAGGCTCCAGGAGACGCGGAGGGTTGGCCGCAGGCCGTTCAAGCCAGGTCCAGACAGGAGCGGAATTAAAGCGAAGTATTAACAGTGGCGACGTGCAGGTCTCTCCTAACGGGCTCTGCACGAGGCAGCTCCCCCGCCTGGTGCTGAAACAGGCAGCGGGGGCCACAGCCCACGGAGGACTGGACAGGGGTCCAGCCGACCTGTGACCCCCGGGGCTTCCAGTGTCCGCTCTGCTGAAATGCGGGGTAAAGGAGCGTGTTCTGCGGGGTCCGGGCCTGGGCTGAACCTGAGGCCCAGGCAGGGAGGTCGTCACTGACGGGCCAGGCCCCTCAGTCTGTCCCCACGTCACTCAGGCTGACGTCTGTTTCTATTTATTTTTAAGAAGCTGGACTTTAAGACGCTGGCATTGCCCTCCAGCAAAATCTTCCAGAAGAAAAGCCACGTCTGGCCTCATCCTAAGAGGGTCTGGGATCCTGTCCCAGAACCCAGTAAACACCGAGGGCGACCGCACAGAGACGCCTGGCGTAGCCCAGCATTTCAAGCCCTGAGAGAAACACGGGACAAAAAGGCTTCTTTTACTAAAATATACTAATCACGTTTTTCCTCTCTTTTTCTTCTTCTTTTTTTTTTTTTTTTTGGCCTGCCTTTATAAGTGTAGATACATAGTAGAAAGTCGGGATAAAATGAAACTACAGAAGGAAACATTCTAGAATACCAGTGGACCGCGGGGACCTCAGCGCTGTTGTGCCCCTTCGGCGAGTCTGCCTTGCGCGGCCCTCAGCGCTCGCTGCTCGGTCTGCGCCCCGCCTCCAGGCAGCCTCCGTGCTCACGCTCCGTCCACACCTCTTGGCCACCCACATCTCCACCGTGAGAGCTTCGTGCAGTGGGCAGGCCGCCGCCGCCCGCCTCGATGCTCTGAACCCGACAGGAGCTTGGGGCCCACAAGCCCCTCCATAGGGTCAGCAGCAGCAAAGATGCAGTGACTTTAAGACAAAAATGCAATAGAACATTTTCAAGAGTAGACATAAGGAACGACTCCGACTATTTCAAATGACAGGCACCACATGTTGCATCATGTTAATGCAATTGAGAAATGAGGATAAGATTCCTCACGTTTGAAACATTTAAGACATCCATTACCCGTGGGCTATAGATGAAAATATAGAAATTTAAATATATCTAGAATGAAACTAAACAAGGATTATTTACCTAGACCTATGAATGCCATTAAAGTCGGCTTGAGCAGAAAACTAACTAGAACCCTAAACAGTGACTCTAACAAAACTAAAACGTACTGAGCCGTCTCTGCTTTAAGTAACCAGAAAAGAACTGCAGAATCAACAGAAAAATGAGTAAATAAGACACAAAGTAAAGTTGGAATAGAGACTCAACAGAGTCAAAAGTCTGTTCCTCTGGTAGTCACTATTCAGTGACACTTCCAGGCTAAAACAAGACATGGCACAGATAAACTATACGTAAAATAAAATTACAGACATCCAAAGGCAAGTGAGTACATGTATGCTGTTAAGTTGAGAAGTAGGGAACCATATGTATACCCCTAGAAAAGGGAATTTAAGGAAGTTAACCAAAAATAATAGTTCTAATCATTTTTTAAGTCTTGCAATACTGAATGGAAATCTTCCAACAAGAAAATCACTAGACCTTGTTTTCCACTGAGTACTGCCAAATTTAAGACCACTTGATTCCCACCATACCCCAAATCTCACAGAGAATAGGAAATAAAGAAAAACAGGGGGAAAAGAACCCTTCTTAAATCAGACAAAGGCAGTTAAAAAAATGTATCCCAAACTCACTATGATTAAAGAAGCAAAAATTTAAAACAACATAAGAGCAAATAGATTCCAGATGTTATTCAGACGTGTATTTAGAAAAGGAATACATAAAGTTAAACAAGCTAGATTTTCCCTAGACATATAAGGGAGTTTACCACTGAATAAGCTCTAACAGTAATACAGTAAAAGGAAAAAACAGCCATCCTAATAGATGCAGAACAGTCTTTGATAATACAACATACGTTTATGATTAAAAGCATAAAAAACAACTCTGCAGAACAGAAATACTCTTCAGGGAACTTCCTTAACCTAATAAGGAGCATTCGGGAAAAGGCAACAGGAAACATCATTCTTAATTAAATTACAACATTCCTTATAAAAACCAGAAACAAGGGGAGGATATCTTCAATTGCTTCAATCCAACTCTGTACTGGTGACCCTCACTCAAAAAAGCAGGATGAGGGAAAGCCCGCACACACTGAAGAGGAGTAAAGAATATGAGAATATCTGTGGGCAAATTAGTGAAGGCAGTGGCAGCATGGTGAGGCGGCTGGATGCCAGGTGAGCACACAGAGGCCACTGACGTCCTGACACTCCAGCAAGGATGTCCTCACCAAAGACACAAAGAAAACTGCACTCGTGGACAGTGGACATTCCAAAGTGTGATTCAGATCAATGGCGGAAAGGGGGTTACTCCATAAAGTGAGTTAAGCTTCCCTATGGGTAAAAAGTACATTTCCTACCTCCGAATCATCTTAGAACTGTTAAAAGACAACATGACATCACCTGTGACCTCAAAAGAACACCTTAAATGACAGGGGCTAACTAAAATTGGGTGAGCTGGGAACATGCAAACATTACAATCAAGAACTTCCAGTCACTAGACACCTCGTGAGAATAAATGACGTGACCGGGGAAGGAACAATTTTAACTCATGAGACCAATGACATTAGTCTCCAGACTATAAAAAGGAGGCTTTCAAAGCAATGAGATGAAAATATACACTTGAAGGAAAGCTGCAGAGATGAACAGTTCTTTCCCAATGGGTGAAGCAGATGGCGATTACACATGTGAAAAGCAGCTCAATATTATCGGCCTATTAAATTCATTTTACTATTAACTTGGCAAAAATTAGGAAGTGTGATAACGCCAAGTAGAGGTGACAGGCACGGATTATGAAGGAAACTTCTATGCACTGCCAATGACAATATAAATTGGTTTAATCACTTTGGAAGTTGCTACGACTTTTTTTTTTTTTTTAGGTAATTAATCATCCATTAGCCTTTCCTCAGGATTAAAGGCGCCTTTAAGGTGTAAAACCAGGGGTAAGTGCACACGTGTAGCAGAGACATGCATAAGCGCATCCACGGCATGTGGGAGCAGCAGACTGAAGGGGCCAAGCCCACCTGGGAAGTAATAGTTTCAACCCATGCGACCAACATTGGTCTTTCACGAGCCCTGCACACAAGGGTAAGTCTCAGGATCAGAACAATGAGTGAGGACCTCCCTGGTGGCACAATAGGTTAAGCGCTGCGCTGTGGAGCTGTTGGCAGTTGCGGCGCGAGTTCGATGCCCGGCCTGGGAGATTCCCACAGGGCGCAGCAGACCTCTCCTGCCTCGCCCGCTGCCCCCCTCAGCAGTGTATTTTGATCAATCTGCCTGTTCTGCTCCCCACTCTGTCTCTGGTGAACCCTCTCATTGCCCCACACCTGTGGCCTGCACCCCAGCTTGTGTGCATAAATAAATACATCTTAAAAAAAAAAGAGCGAGTCTTCCTATAGTGTGATGTTGATTTTAATGAATACAATTGTGTGTGTGTGTGTGTGTGAGAGAGAGAGCGCACAATACAGCCTAAATAACCTAAATAGCAAGAAAATTAGTAGGTTGGGGGTCTGGGATCCCGGGGTTCTGACCAGAGGAGCCTCCACGTGGACACCAGAGTGGGGGTGAGATGAGAGGCAGATATCTGAGCGACTCTGTATTTGAGAGACAGAGCTTAGATCCTTATTCATTTACTCACAATTCAAAGCACTAAGTTTCCTGTGCACTGGGTGTGCCCTAACACACTTCTTCAAAGGCACTGCTGCCACCAGCACCAAGGCATAATCTGGTTTAAATGGGAAAAACGGCTCTCTTTTCATGTTTAATACATTTTTCTAGCTGGGCAAACTGAAAAAAAATGAAATGAATAGTGGCTTTCTCTGGAGAGTACAATAAGATGGAGACTTGAATAACTTCTGGGTAGTTATATTTTAATGATTTTTCTATGTGCACACAATTATTTTAAAAATTAAGTAACCAACTGATTTGTGATCTTTAGAAACATATGTTCAAAGGCCAAGGGCACAGACAGCTCATTAACAGGTTCAGAAAGCATGTCCTTGGGTCACCTCCATGACTGAGTTGGCAATAGGGCCTGGCCGAGCTGCGGGCAAGACTCTGGGGAACCCCAGATGATGTCTGGGCCCCCCACCTCCTGCCCCAGACCAGAGAACAGCTCTGGGCAAAACCAGCCCTGAGCCTGTGGAGCCACCCCCATTAGACAGAGGGGCCTCTGTCCCGTCCTGCAAAACAGGAGGCTCCATTTATTCTCAAAGCTCCTACTCTTAAAAAAAAAAAAAAGAGTAGGGGCCTCCCTGGGGGCGCCCAGGGGTTAAGTCTCAGCACTATGAAGCTATCGCAGCCACACAGCACGAGTTCGATCCCGGGCCAGGGAGCTTCCCACAGGGCGCGGCAGACCCCTCCTGTCTCCCCGCTGCCCCTCAGCAGTGTACTTCAGTGGACCCGCCTGTTCTGCTCCCCACTCTGTCTCTGGGGAGTCCTCTCACCCACCCCCCCACCTCTGGCCTACACCCCAGCTCTTGTGTGCATAAATAAAAAAATAAATCTTTAAAAAAAAGTGCTATGATGTTTTCCTGGGCCAGCCCCTTCTTCAGATTATGAAATATGATTTATTTCCTCATCTTGAAACGATTTATACACAAACATCCTGTCTCGTGAATGCGCACACCCCGTTCCCGGGCAGAGTGGAACCACCACGCCTGCTCCTCCAGATTTTTCGAAACTCCGGATTACTTGCTCTTCTCCCTGGGGCGCTGGGGACACTCACACTCTGGGGTCACTTCAGACTGCATCACTGGGCGGAACTGGACTTGGGCAAAAAGGATCCAGAACAAAATGGCCAGTTTCTGGGTGGCCACGGCGCAGCCAGCACGGCCAGGGACAGATGCCCAAGCCCACGCGCCCCCCGCCTCCCACGCGCCCGCCCCCCCCCCGCCTCCCACGCGCCCCCCGGCCTCCCACGTGCCCCCCGCCTCCCACGCGCATCCACCATTACCGCGTGATGGTGACGTTCCCGGACCCCGAAGATAATCGCCTCACAGTCAATGAATGCGCAGGGCCCCCCAACGCCTGGGCCATCCCCGCCGGGGGGCCAGCGTCAGGAGCCCACCCCATCCCCAAACACCAGTGGCTCAAAACCCCTTAAGGGGCCCTCCCACATGTCGGCCATTCGGAGATGACCACACCCCGCCCGCCCTCCAGGCCCGCAGGTCCCCGCACTCCCCGCTCGCGGCCGGCCCAGCCAGGACTGTCCGAGGCGTCCCGCCGCGCTGCGTTCCCCGTGCTGAGCCCCGCGCAGCCGTGTTCTCCCGGACGCGGGGCGCGGGCCCCAGCCCCCGCGCGCCGCTCCGGTTCTGCTCCGTCCTGCGCAGGCATCTTGGGGCGCAGCCCCACACCCTGTCTCGCTGACATCAGGCCCAGGGGGGCCCAGACCTGCCCTTGCACAGGGCGCTGGAGACGGAGAGGCCGCTGCGGCCCTTCCGAGAAGCCCCGCGGGCCCAGGCCCTCCGCTCAGCCCCTGGGCGGGGCCGGCACCGCCGAGACCGCTGGACCCGGCAGGACACCGACTGCAGGGCCGGCGACGCGGGAAGTGACCTGAGGCGGGCGGGACAAACCAAAGGAAACAAGAAGCAAGAAAGAAGCCGCCCGCCGGGCCGCAGGGAGACGCGCTGCCCGGGCCTTTAGCAGAGCCGCGGCCGCCGCTCCCAGAGCAGCCGAGTGCGCAAGGCCCCGCCGAGCCGGCCCTGCGCCCCCGCCGCCCCGCGCGCCGGCCTCTGCGGAGGACCTTTCCCGGGGCCGCCCGGCACCGCCAAGGCCCGGGGCACTGGGCCCCCGCACAGAAATTCTCCACTTGAAGCAAAAACTCACAGCCAAACGAAAAGCCAACTACCTTCGGGTTTCCGGCCTCCAGCGCAGACGCGGGGTGCGAGAGGGCGGCCGCTCTGCGAACCCCGCGCGTGGCGACGCACTTGGCTTGTGCGGGGGTCAGCTCCGGACGCCTCTCCCGGCCGCGGCCCGAGGCCACTTCGCAGCACTGGGGATTTTCGGGGGCTCCCCAGGCGCAGTCCTGGAGGGGCGGCGGGTTCTGCAGGGAGGACCCCGGCCCGCGCACCTGCCCAGGTGTGTTCCTGCTCTCCCTCCTGGAGGGCGGCGCCTGCCAGGCCCCACAGCTGAGAGGGAGGCAACAGCTAAGAAGCAGGATATGGGGCCGCCCCGGGCCTGGGAGTGAGGCCCACGCCCCTCCAGACCCACAGCAAGAGGCGGGACGCCCCCAGCAACAGCCGGGGGCCAGGAGGTGGGCGGGCCTCTCAGCCCCTGGCGAAGCTTCACTCTCATGGCCTCTCTGCTGCACCCCAAACCGTCCTCCGCTTCACGCTCTGTTCTCTGCTTCCTCTGCTGCTGCCTCTGCTTACGAAGCCCGGTCTCTGGCCCAGGTGCGCCCACTCACGCAGGCGCACACCCCACTCCAGGTGCCCATCAGGCCTGGCGTGGGCCTGCAGGTCCATCCCTGGGGGGAGGGCCGAAAAACCTGACCATTCTCATTTCCCCTACCACCCACCCCCGCAGGATTTTTGCCACACAATTCACACATTTCCCTAGCGAATCTGAACATGACCCACAGAATTAAACAGTACAGCAAAATATAACAAAATACAAATACGCCCAAGCTGGACACCAACCTATGGGCAAAAGACAAGATTATTGGCACCACCATATAATCCACCAGCTCATGTCGCTGAAGGCCCTGCTCATTCGAGGGGGACCCACCCTGCATCCACCCCCAGGATGCCCTCAACTCTTGAGACTGGCAACACTGTTTGGGGGGCAGTCGCCCAATCCCCAGGGGTACTCTCTGCCCCACTCCAGCACTCGGCTGTCACGGCCACCGATGTGAGGCGCAGACCCCGCACTCTCTGGCTGCGGTGGCCGCCACCAGCCCCGTTCCCTGCCGTCCCCCGAGGCCAGGCCCCTCTGCACCTCACCCTTATCCAAGCGAACAGGGCATCACGCACAGGGGGTTTCAAGAGACGCAGCGGCCTTCCAGCCGCTTAGCAGCCGCTCAGGACTCCCCAACCTTGGCACCAGCTTTGGCCTTAACACTCTGTGTGCCGGTGCCCTTTAAATTCACCAGCCCCGGGGCCGGCCATGTTCTGTGCCACCGCATGAATGGTAGAAGCAGTCAATAAAACACACACAACTCCTGAACTACTGGATATTAAAAAAACTGTAATATCACTCATAAAACACCTCACACTTTCACCAAAACAATGTGTGAAGCTTCTAGACTGAGCACGATCCAGGAAATAGCTCCTAATAGTTCCAGATAATCCACCGTGGCGTGAAAAACCGGAGACCAGATGAACACGTATGAATACGTGAGCGGCCACCCGATACTGGTGACAGAAACACGTACTGATACGTGAGCGGGCCACAGAGTGTTAAGTTGGCCTTCACAGCCCCTCTGCCCGGCTGCAAGACCCCCACACGGGCTGCTCTCGCGCCTGCCCCTTCCTCTGCTCTGGCCATCGCCGCTCTGGGCTGCGGCCCTGGGGGAGCCGGGCAGCGCACAGGCTGTTTCTGGCCACCGAGGCCCACGGGCCACCTCCTGGTTCCCATCCTCTGGGGGGCACAAACGAACCTTCCAGCCCAGGGTCCCATAGTGGTTCGTCGGCTGGTCCTCGCGACATCTCCTCCTGCGTCCGAGGCCTTGTCCCTCTCTCCCGGCCTGGCCGCCTCCTGTGCTCAGCGTCTTCAGCTTTTCTCACAGCTCCTGGACTCTGGCCACTCCTGCGCATCTGTGGCCCCTCCAGCATTGTCCAGCCCGAGGTCTGCCACCTCTCAGTCCCTCCTGGGCTCTCCGGGGGGTTCCACACCTGGCAGCGTCTAATCACTCTGCCGACTGCGCCAGCTGGAGCGGCAAGATGACCCCTGGGAGCAGGCTGGCTGGGGGAGCTGCCCAGACGGGTCAAGGAGGGAGCCTCGGGGGCTTTTTAGGCTTTTAATGGTCTCCTGTAGGGCGGCAGGCGCGGGGCAGGCAGCTCTCTCGGGCTCTCTGGCAGTGTCCCGTGGTCTCTGCTGCACCCGGAACGGCCCCCGCTCCACGCTCCGCTCTCGCTGCTGCTGCTGCTAAACACAGTCTCAGGCCCAGGCGCGCCCACTCCCCCGCCCACGCCTGCTCCAGGGCCCATGAGCGGTGCTGGGGCTGCGGGGTCCTCACGGAGGGGAGGGCGGGAAACCTGAGCATTCTCGTTTCCCCTACACTCTCTGTCTGAGGGGCGCTGGGGAGCCCCACATCTGCCGCTTGGTCTCCCCCACAGGGGCCACCTGTGCCCCTGCTGTGCTCAAACACCCCCCTCCCCGCCTCCCCAGGAGCCCTCCTGCCACACAGCCCCGTGGGACAGCCCTCAGCGCCCCCAGCCCACGCACCCAGGCAGCGGTCAGTCACGGCCAGCCCCGCCCAGGCCGCCTCCGGGGAGAGGCCCCACCCAGACCAGGTCTGTCCCGCCCGTCCCGCCGTCCTTCGGCCAAACCCGCCCAGCGCCATCGCCAGCGGCCTGCGCCATCCGGCCCTGCTGCAGCCTCCCGGGAGCCGGGGCCTCGGTCTGGAGCCCACTCCCCAGCCTCCAGCGCTCGGGGCCCAGCTGGCCACTCTGGAACGGCCCCCGCCTGCCTCTGCCCCCCGCTCCCTGCGGGCTGCCCCTTCCCTGAACTCCCCGGGGCCCTCGCAGCCCCCCCAAACTACACTGATGGCTACAGGCAGAGACCAGGACAAGGCCCGAGGACAAGTCCCAGCAGGACGGGGCCCCCCACCCCGGGGAGGTGAGGAGGGCTGGCTCCTGCACGCCAGGGGGCGCCCTCCGCCACGGGGAGGAGAATCGCTGCGCCAGGACCCGCGGCCCCCGGGGGCCAGCCCAGCGCTGGGGGTGGGGGCAGCTCAGAGGGCGGGGTGCCCCGCAGCCTCAGAGCGGGGCTCCCACAAAGGGGGTGCCCCCAGGGCCGGTGCACGCTGACGCCCCTCCTGAGGGCCCTGGGGACAAGGCGGGGAGGGATGGGGAAAGGGAGGCCGACGGGGATTTCACAAGTGAAAATTAAAGTGGGACACAAAGCTTCTATCCCCCGCTGGCCCTGCCGGAGTGCCCACTGGAAGACGCAGGCCCCGGGGCCTGCAGGCTGGAGTCAGGATCCCGTGCCCCAGCCCCCGCCCCCCGCCCTGGCCCCGGCCCCGGCCCCGGCCTCTGTGCACAGCAGACTGGCCCAGCCCACCCACTGCTCTTCCGACGCTGCTGGGCCCAGACGCGAGCTGTCCCCTCGCGGGTCCTCAAAGCCGCACTCAGAGGTCAGCTACCTGATGAGGGTCCCGGTCACCCCGTTAGCAGGCGCCTGCCCCCAGCACAGCCGCTTCTCTGCGCTCCCCGGCGCGACCGTGGCTGTGTGGGCCGTGAGCGGGTCGGGCTGCAGACTGCAGCGGTCCCCCCGCGCCGCCCCCTGCCCACTCACCCCCTAAATTACAGCTGGGGCTTGGTCCCGTGGCCGCTGCGTGTCCCAAGTCGGGCAGCGCTGGCACCACGCAGGAGCCTGACCGAGACCCCGAGGCAGAGAGGAATGAATCTCACAGCACTGGACCCCCCAAACCTGCTTCCTGACCCGCAGCTCCGGCTGCAGCACCAGCCTCGGGAGACGGAATCCAGAGCTGTGTGCCGAACGCAGCAGACACACTGTACCACACGACGCACGATGTGTGTCTCGTTCGTTGTGCATGACCAACAACGTGTGCCGAGGCCCCTCAAAGCCCACACGTGGGCACACCCTAGGGGCTGCTCGGAACAGGAAACCCCCAGCCAGCCTCCGGCTGTGCCTCAGGCTTCGTCTCCCAAAGGCAGAGTTACCTCCAAGAAGTCCTGAGCGCGGCGAGGGGCCGTCTTCCAGGGCGTCCGGAATCCAGGGCAGCGCGGGCCCTCAGCTGGCTCCTCCCCGCGTGGCGAGGCCCGAGTGGGCAGGTGGGGGGTGCTGTCCAGCTCCAGGGTCCCCAGACCCGGGGAACCGGGGGGCTCGTCAGGCGCGCACGGCCTCGGCGCCTGGAAAAGGGAGGCGCAGGTGAGCCGGAGAACAGGTGACGGCGCGGGTGGCAGAGGCTGCTCAGGCCCGGCCGACCCGCCTGTCTCCGGCCTGTCAGACCCCCAAGCGGGGAGGTGCTGACGCAGCCACACGGCTGCTCCACGCAGGCTCAGGACGGTCGGAGTCACCAGAGGAGGCAGCTGGTTTTCTGGATAAATGAGCGAATTCCACCAAGAATAACAGACACACCCGCCCACACAGACAATCCTCAGACTGGCTCTTGGGGCTCCCTTTGTTTTTTTAATTTTTATTTTATTTTTATTTTTTAAGATTTATTTTTTATTTATGTATACAACTGGGGTACAGGCCAGAGGTGTGGGGCGGCAAGAGGGTTCCCCAGAGACAGAGTGGGGAGCAGAACAGGCAGATCGAGGGAAACACACTGCTGAGGGGGCAGCGGGCGAGGCAGGGGAGATCTGCCGCGTCTTGCGGGAATCCCCCCGGCCGGGTGTCGAACTCGCGTCGCCACTGCCGACAGCTCCACAGCGCAGCGCCCAACCGCCGCGCCACCGGGGAGGCCCTCTTGGGGCTCCCTTTGATCCCCCCTTTCCGACCAGCCATCCAGCTCAGCCCCAAGGGCTTCCTCCAGGGAGAGGCCTTAAAACAAGGGCAAGACTTGGAAAATTTCACCCCCAAGGCAAGCCCTGAGAGAGCAGCTTTGACACATCAGGCAGATCTGGGGACCCGCTGCCCCCCAGCTCGCGGACACAGCGTGTCGCCCACAAACCGCGCGTGCCCCTGCGGCCGCGTCCCCAGCGCCGCCCGCGGCGCCTGAGTCTCCTTTGGTGGTTCTCGGGGCTCCGCCTTCGTCGTCACCAGATCCGCCTCGGGGGCCTGCGGGCGGTCACTGGCCTGGCCGGTGCCACGGCTTTGGGTGCCCCCCCACCCCACCGAGACCGAGAATTTCACCCACAAACACGGTCCTGAGCGCTCCAGCCCCCTTTCCCACCATGTCTCTCCCTGGCCTCGGCCTCCCGTCCCCGGGCTCCTGAGATGGCCGCCACGGCGCCCAGTGGGAGCCCAAGCCGCGCGTCTCCGGCTGCCCAGGGCAAGCCGTGCGCAGAAAGGGCCCGTCCTGAAGAGCTTGAGGGCCGCCCCGGAGCGGGGAGCCCTGTCTGCAGGCCCATCCCCTGCCGCGACGCGGTCGGCTCAGGCTCCACACCGGGGACCCCACAGCCCGGCTCTGCCACGCGCTCTGCCGCGCCCCGGCCCGGCCGGCGACAGAAGGGTCAGCTCACAGGAGCCCACGGCTGCCCCGGCGCTCCCGAAGCCGCGCCACCCAGAGCTGGACGGGCTGCGGGCAGAGCTCCCCCGCTGCCGAGGCCCCTGCCAGCGCCCAGTGTCAGGGGAGTGGCAGGACTGGGGGTCTGCACCCTGCCGCCCCCTCACTGCCCGGGAGCGCGTCCCGGCCGGCCCCGCTCCACTCGCAGGCCACGCAGGCATGAGGCCGCAGCCCTGGACGGCCGGTGCCCGCAGGCCCTGCCCGCTGCCCACCAGGGTGCCCCTCTCCCCGCTGCCCACCAGGGTGCCCCTCTCCCCGCTGCCCACCAGGGTGCCCCTCTCCCCGCTGCCCACCAGGGTCCCCCTCTCCCCGCTGCCCACCAGGGTGCCCCTCTCCCCGCTGCCCACCAGGGTGCCCCTCTCCCCGCTGCCCACCAGGGTGCCCCTCTCCCCGCTGCCTGCATCTGTGGAGCTCCTGGGCCGAGTGTGACAAAGAGGGAAGGAGGAGGGGAGAGGGCGCGGGGGAGGGAGGAGGGACCCCTCACGCCAGCCCCTGCGGCGACCCCGCCCTCTGGGCGCTCTCAGGAGCTGGTCCTGGACGCTGCCCAGAGCAGCCGGCCCCCGGGAGGAAGGCACAGCGTCTAGAAATAAAACCACAACATTACTAGAAAAAGCCTGAATTATTTATAACCCAGAGGGTGAAAAGCTGTTCGAAGCAGGCCTCACGGTCAAGAGCTTACGGAGCCTTAACTACGCAAAAGCACGTTCCTGTACGGACAAAACCCGCTGAGCACAAACCCAGACACCAGGGAAAGCTGGGGCAGGCCCTCGGGCGGGTGGGAGAAAGACACCCCTCGTGGGGGAGGGAAAGCTCCCAGAAACACCGCAGCGGAAAGGGCAGAGCGAGTGGACAGTTCCCGAAAGGAGAAGCTGACCGGCGCTGGGGAGACGCGGCTCCGCCTCGCGAGGAGCTGCCTCACGTGGAGACTCGGCCCCAGACACCCTGCTTTCGGGGTGCAGAGGGGGGCACGGGCCAGGACGGGTCATCTGGGAGATAATCTGGAGACAGGTCAGCAGGGACCCAGCCCTTGGCCATGCGCCGTCCGGACGTGCACCCGGCCAGCGGCTCCCGGGGGCGCCTTCCTGGGCGCGCTTCGTGGGCCAAGCGGGCATCACCCCGTTTCATCCACAGCGACACGGGAGGGACTAACCCGGCCCCGAGGGGAGGGCCGGCCGCAGGGGCGAGGCCGCAAGCAGACCCAGAGGGACGCGAAGGAAAAGGCCGCGGTCGCACAAAGTGGAGCTTTGCGCTCCGTTTATTCCGGGCTGAAGTTTCCTTCGCTCTCCGCCGTCCCCACGCGCTGCCTCACGCGCTGAGGGTTTCCGGCACAGCCTGCTTTGCCCAGGAGCCGCTTACACACTGACAGAAAAAATTATTTTTCTTTTGTCGCAAGGTTTCTATAGGTACCACACGTTCCAAACTCTGATTTGAAATTTCACGAAAAAGTGTTTACACTCTGGGGTCCACGGGATGGGGGGGCAGCCAGCACCCCTCCTGCCTTCCCCTCCCCTCCTCCCTCTCCCCCTCCCCCTGCCTCCCCCTCCACCTTCCCCCCTCTTGTCTCTCCTCCCCCTCCCTCTCCCCTCCCTTTCCCTGCCTC
>PVIJ01009966.1:36459-63456 GCA_004024925.1 Scalopus aquaticus | reverse complement strand
GGGGGGAGGGGAGGAAAAGGGCACAAAATGGAATAGAAAAGAACACAAGGGACCATGGAGATGGATCACGGGTGAATTGGTGGTGGGCTACCCAAGGGGCATACAAAATGTAAAAGACATAAATAACAATAAAAATATAGATTAAAAAAAAAAAAGTTTTGACTCAGTATTTCCCAAAACCTGCTTAACCATGCAATCTCAATACCTAATAATATCCCACAGGAAATACTATATGATAAGCACTAGAAGATCCAATAAATTTAAATGCCTATTAAAAAAAAAGGTATTTTCTGATTGAGTTTTAAACTACTACTTTTTAATTATTTAAGAAAATAATTTGTTGATGTTTATTTTCTAGGGTCAGAGCAATTTAAATACAGCAGTATGCTAGGGTACATTGTTTTGGCATCACCACAACACTGCTTTAACCCAGTGTACAACATCAGACAACTCTGAATGATGTTTTCAGAAAATCTGCTTATGTTACGTGCATATGTGCGTGTGTGTGTGTGTGTACTTTTATTGAAGTGATGATTATGAGAAATTTTTGTGTAGTCTCAGTACCAAGAGCAACTACACTCATCTTGAACATATTTTTATTGATGGACTTTTTTAACTTGAGGTCCTTAATTATACTAGATGCTGGAAAAGTAGGGTTAAACACAAGGTCTATCTCTAACAAAGATGTAGTATTTTAAAATAATAACATCCCCTCTTAGACCTGTGTTGTATTCCTATTCTTATTTTTCTTTGTTGACCTTCTTCATCTACTTTATCTTGTATGTATTTTGTAAGTCAACTAAATACTATAATGAGTTAATTAAAATAATCAATGCCGCAATATTTTAATTTTCAATATATAAACTAAAAATTTATATCCAATCATTCTTTCACACTGTCAAAGATGTATCTGATTAGAAATTATATTCCAGAATCACTTCAATGCTTACCTTTTCTGCTACTTCTCGCACAGACTGAACACTTGTTCCATACAGATGGTTGTTATACTGGCCAGCTTCAATGAATTTATGTTCCTGGATATCTTTTTCCATCTGTTCTCTTGATGTCACAAAATGATAATCCCTTCCATCTACCTCATAATCTCGCTTTGGTCTAGTTGTATCTTTAATAGAAGTTGAGGAAGTCTTGAGTATTAAAAACATAACAAATCTATTTCTACTTAAATAATTATTTAAAAAAATTATCATTTCTAATAATCTTGCATTATAACATTATATATTTAGTAATTGCTTTGTTAAGTTCAATTCAACAGATATTAATTTAAATTTGAAAAGGGCAATAATATGGAGGATGGAAGAGTAAGTATAAACCATTAGAAATGATAACATTTACATCTACCACATACAGTGACAAAATGTCAATAATAATTAAAAATTTTGTGTGGGTTACTCACGAGGAACACATGATCCAAATTTGTCAGGAAATTCTGAGATCAAGTCATCATTTATTCTGTCTTTCATAGGTCCTAGTATGATGACTGGTCGAGTATAGTTAACTATAAAGATAAACTGCATGTTAAAAGGAAAAAACACTCAACAAACATCAATATGTTTATTTTACCAGAGAACAAAAGTATCATTAACTGTTAAGAAGAATTTTTTTCAGTTTCTGCACCTGTTATGTTTAAATTGCTAGTTTTTACAAGCCTTCACTAAGATCTTAAACTTGAATCAATCTCTTGCTGGAAGACAAACACTTGATAATGCTACCAAGTCAAACCCAGCATTTAGGCAGATAATATTTCTACACATTGCTAACATGATTTCATCACAAATGAGACAACACAGAACAGTGTTTCACTGATCTTTTCAGAAGTAGAAATTATAAGAAAGTAGGTCAAAGAAGGGCTAAAGAAACTGGGTGTAAGAAGTGATATGATCACAGTGATCTAGAAAGATGATCTAATAAATTGCATTCACTGGATGGTAAGGGATCATGCTGGAAGAAACGACTGGGAATAAGGATCAGAACTAACATTGTGGTAGAAGTGATATAAAGGGAGTCATAAATAATAAAGGTATCATAGAAGAATAAATAGGGCTTAGAAACTGATTGGGCAAGGGGAATGAGGCGCAGAGAAAGAGCAAAGGCGCTTCCAAGTTTTTGAACAGGAAGGGTGGTGACATTATTATAAACACTGGAAAGAGGTTACTTAGGAAATAAAAGGCCAATATAAAATGCCTATATTCGAAAATACTATGGGTTAAACTATGTTTCATAAAATTTATATAGTAAATTTCTACATATATACATACAGTAAAGGAAAAGAGTACAGTAAAATACTTAGATTTTTTTGAGATGAGTGAAGACTTATTTCCCAAATTAAAGAGTATATCTTTCTAGAAGATTATAAAATATCAGCAGGCTTCACAAACCTTCTTGCTGATTCACTGGTTCGTAAGATAAGACATATTCTTCTTGACCACCTATTAGAAAGTTAAAATACAGATGAGAAAAATCTATAAATATAAATAATGTTAATTTAACTCTTCATATATAAATTACTAGCACATTCCTGAGAAAATAGCAAAGATGTATAAAAGATACTTTTAAACTAATTATGGAAAAATTTCATAAAAAGTGGCAAATTATAAAATCATAAAGTCTGATAAATGTAAAGACAAAATATAAATGTACTGTTTATTTAATAGCTACCTTTCTCTTATTCTGTATTTTATAGATTATTAGACTGATTTAAAAATCTTCATTTGTGGGCCTCCCTGGTGGTGCAAGGGTTAAGCACTGCGCTGTGGAGCTGTCGGCAGTGATATGAGTTCGACGCCCGGCCAGGGAGATTCCCACATGGCACAGCAGACCTCTCCTGCCTCGCCTGCTGCTCCCCTCAGCAGTGTATTTCCATCAATCTTCCTGTTCTGCTCCCCACTCTGTCTCTGGTGAACCCTTCGCTGCCCCATGCCTCTGGACTGTACCCCACCTTGTATGCATAAATAAATAAATCTTAAAAAAAAACCCTTCATTTTAATGTCAAGTATGTGCTTATTAATTTTTTAATTTAGATTCTAAGAACTTAAATTTTCAATTTAATATTTAATTAATATTTATGTGAGCTGTTCCATACAGATGCATATTAGGTAACTTGTACTATCTAAATATGCTGCCTTTTAGGTCACACCAGGTATAATGCTAATAGAACATGTGTATGTAATTTATAATTAAAACTATTTTAGAAAAAAAAATTTTAATGCAAATTGATACTGTCATTATTTTAATGATTACATTTTTCAAATTAAAAAGATAAAAAGTCTTAAAAAGAGTTTTAGAAAAAACTAAATCCTTCAATCAAAAAATGGGCAGAAGAGCTAACAAGACACTTCTCCAAAGAAGAAATGCAAATGGCCAAGAGCTATATGAAAAAGTGTTCAACATCACTTATAATCAGGGAAATGCAAAATCAAAACCACAATGAGATACCACCTCACGCAAGTGAGAATGGCACACATTAAAAAAACAGGCAACAACAAATGCTGGTGAGAATGTGGAGAAAAAGGAACTCTTCTACACTGCTGGTGGGAATGCAAATTGGTCCAGCCACTATGAAAGCAGTATGGCGGTTCATCAAACTGCTAAAAATGGAGCTTCTGTATGACCCAGCAATACCATTTTTGGGAATCTACCCTAAGGACACAAAAACACTAATCCAAAAGGATACATGTACCTGTATGTTTACTGCAGCACTGTTTACAATAGCTAAGGTATGGAAACAACCCAGATGCCCAAAAATAGATGATTGGATCAAGAAGATTTAGTACATATACACAATGGAATACTACTCAGCATTCAAAAAAGATAAACACATGCAATTCACAGCAACATGGATGGAGTTAGAAGGGATCATGCTCAGCGAAATAAGCCAGAAAGAAAGAGAAAAGTATCAAATGGTTTCACTTATTACAGGAATCTAAAAAAACCAAATAAGAGAGAGATATTCAGCAGGGGTGGGGTGGGGAAGGGGGATAAGGGTTCAAAATGGGGTAGAGGGAAGCACAAGGGACTGTGGTGATAGTTCAGGGGTGAATCAGTGGTGGGTAATCCACAGGGAATACACTATAATGTAAAAGATACAAATAATAATATACACATATTTAAAAAAAACAAATAAAACTAAATCCTTGTCTTCAAACAAAATGAATCGCATAGTAAGGGAGATAAAATATTGTGCTTTCATCTTAAAAAGCATGTTAGAAGTTAAATTAAATCCTCTAAAAGTTTAGATTTTAAGAATACTCAGAATAAAAATCTACAAATTATATCTTGATTAATGAAAAGAACTAAAAAAATTTAATATTTCAGAAGTTTGTAACTAACACACACACACACACACACACACAAATATGCAGGAAAACAAACTAGGCAGGTTTGTTAATTCAAATGGCTCAATAAAAGCAAAAGATAGTGGACAATGTATTTGAAGGTTTTCTCCTTGATTATCAAAATTTTGTAACAACTGTTTCACTAAATTTGTAATTGATTTGTATGTATGGTGCTACAGAATTTAAAAATTCATATGATGGTATATTTCTTCCTGCTTTAAATGTTTACTGTGTTGTTTATTATCATAATATATAAAATACATATTTACAAGCTGCTTTTTAAAGTGTTGTATGTAAAACATGGTTTACACATTAGCAAAAACATGCAATCTGAATAATCCACACCTAATAATTCATGCAAATGGTGAGAAAGACAGTATATACTTTCATTACCTCTTTTTAGTCTAGAAAGCCACTCAGATACTCTATGGAAACTTTTGATCATAAGTTAATAAAACACTAAAATGCAAGAAAACAAATTTCCACTCCAAAAAAGAAAATCATTAACTATTATGCAGAAAAAATAACAATCAAATGAATGAGGGTTAAAAGTATATATTGTCAATATGAAAAATATTAGACACTGATATTAACAGGATGGACCTTTTGAACAGCCATACTCATCTGTAATCAAGATTACTTTCATATTAGAGAGCAGTAAAAAAAAAAGTTAGAAAAGCAATTTTAACTTTTAAGGTGCTATAATTAATATATTTATTTAACCCTCCTCCCATACCCAAATCTGTTAAAAACTTCACATGCTTAATAGTACACTTAATACAGTATCAAGAATGTAACACAAAACACCAAAAAAGAAACCACTGTATTACTGTTTGAGCAACTATTGAAAATTTTTCACCATTTCTTATGTCCACCAAAAATTGGTGATAATCAGTAACTTGACACATACCAGTGTTGGTGACACAGAATAAAAAAGGAAATAAAGCAAATTATGATTTAGCATTACTGAAAAATACTTTAATGCTCATGTTAATAGAGAAAATGGCAAGATACAAGTTTATCCCTCATTCAACTAAGTATTTACTGATTATAAAAGATACACACACACATATGTACACAAATAGCACTACTGCAAAAAATAATCTTAGTATCCTATTATAATTTTGAAAATTAACTTTGGCATATATGTTTTTATTTTTCAAGTATAGAATTTTCCTTGGCTTTCCTTGATTTTAAAACATGAAGTACCTAAGATACAATTTTTAGAACACTAGGGAAAAAAAGCCGCAAAAGATATATATTACTTGACATTACAAAAGAACAAGTAACTTAAAACACTTACGGTAACTACTTTCACTATCGCTGGCATTAGAAGTTACATGCTCTGAAATTGCAGGACAATGGAAAAAATAAAGAAAGCACAGTGTCATGAGTTAAAAAAAAGGAAATTATCAAAATAACCACAAGGTGACGTTACAAAATGTTGCAATATAATCCACATATAACCAAAGAAATTTTAAAAAGCATTTTTGATTTTCTTTGAAGTTAAATTTTTTTCAAGTAGATATGAATTAACAAGGAAAAAACCTGTAATTCAGGACAATGTCTCAGTTTTGTATAATAGTTTATAAGTAAAGTCTAAATTACAAATAATAAGTAGAATATAACAAAGAGGACACAGTGTCCTAAATTATAAATTAGTCCAATGTAGACATAAAAACCATAAAGAGATAATTTTATTGGAACTATTAAATCTAATTTATGAACAGTAATGGCCAACAAAGGAGGCAATTATATGTGAGCAAATAGATGCCCATTTTAATGGCGATGTCCATCTGTCCAAAGACAGATGACTTTGTTTTTAGTTCAGCTTCTCTCATTCCTGAAGAGAAATGAAAATTCCATGTTTCTGAAATTACACATTTAAGCATTTTAGATGTCACAGTCTCATATGCCTCAAAAGTCAAATGGAAAGAAATTCTAGAAGGTTAAAATAGACTAATATTTCTGAGAAACTCTGCTTTGGTAAAATTTGACAATGGCTGTTTTATAAAAGAAAAAAAAATATATTCAGTTGCAAACTGCTATGTTTCTCCTTGAAAGTGACCCCATTTCATAACTTGACCATTCAGTAAACATATTCTTTTCATGTAAATGTCATCTCCCATGTTCTCTCAATAAATGTCTCTCTTGAATTGAGAAAAAGGTAATTTTATTTATAAAAACTGAAAAACAGATTTTTTTCCATGGGAGAGAGAGAAATCTAAGCTTTTTATGCCACACAAAAGAAAAATAGATTTTAAAGGGTAAGGAAAAAATCTGAGGAGAATTATCTGCTGTACCATATACCCATGGAGTCTCCTAACAAATAGCATTACTAAAAGTTTAGAGAATGGTAGAATTTAAGATTTCAAATACAATAGTTCTTGAATTGCTGTCAGAGTGAAAAATAAGTCTCTTATTCTAATTGCAAAGACAAGAGGTAACTTTCTTTATAATGACCACACATATTTTAAATAAAGCAAGGGACATTAAAAATTACAAGAGAATAATAAATCAAATGGTGGTTTTTAAAGTTTATATTTGAAAATTTCCCATGCTGTCACATGGACTACAAAACAATAATTTTTCATTATTCTAAAATATTCTATTAGATTAGTAATGATTTCTTACTATTTATTTTTAGAAATTTTGATTTTGCTTTAAATTCTTTTCCACAAACATCAACATGTTTTTATGAATGCCTTAATTCATATAACTTTTAACCTTCTGTCCTATTTCCTTAAATTTAATTCCTAGAAGTAGGGATGCTACTTTTAAGAAAGGTCTTATATCTACAAAGAAACAATAATTACTGCAATGGAGTGAGGGGAATCAGGAGTAAGTGAAGGTACAGAAGAAATGAAATAAACTATGAGCTGATAATACTTGAGTTTATTATACCATTCTACTATTTAATAAATCTACTATTTAATAAATCTATTAGATTAAAAAAAGTTAAAGCTACTACAACTTTCTTTTCTATATTTTCTGGGGCCGTCTATTCACTTGAGTTCTCTATGATTATCGATAGCTATTATGCACTCAAATTCTGCAAGTTCTTTCAAGTATCTTTTTATGTAACAAATATATATTAAAATCGTGCCACTCAAAGTACGACCCTTGGAATGTTGTTAGTGGTCACTATCATCACCATCATTGTTGCTGGAGAGCTTACAGAAATGTAAAATGCTTTTTTCCTGATAATTATAAATAATATTTTCCAAAGCACTTCACCTCAAAGGGGATATCCAAATATCCAATAAACATTTAACAAAGTGTTCAAATTTATTACTAATCAGGGTAATGCAAATCTTTCACCAGAAAGGCTAAAAAGGAACAAAACCAATATAGATATGCCTATATGAAACAGGATATATAGCAACTGCATTTCATATACTGGGGATGGGCACAGGGTAGGGTAAATTGGTACAACCACTTTGGAAAACTATTTGACAATACCTTTTAAAGAGGCATATATGTATGTATCTATGTTTTAATATCACTTTCAAAGGTTATAAAATATAACAAAGTTTGGAGGGCCTCTCTGGTGGCACAGTGGGTTAAAGCCCTGTGCTGTGGAGCTATCGATAGCGACGATGCAAGTTCGAAGTCCGGCCAGGGAGATTCCCACATGGCACAGCAGACCTCTCCTGCCTCGCCCGCTGCTCCCCTCAGCAGTGGATTTCTGACAATCTGCCTGTTCTGCTCCCCACTCTGTCTCTGGTGAACCCTCTCACCGCCCCACGCCTCTGGCCTGCACCCCAGCTTGTATGCATAAAGTAAAATTAAAAAAAAAAGTATGGATAAATCATAATTCACTAAACACTTTGTCAATGTAAGACATTTTAGGACAGTTTCAATATTTTATTTTTTTGCTGTAACTTCTAAATAATATATAATAACCACCCTCATATATAGTGATATCTGTCTCTGATTAGGATAAATTATTAAGTCAAAAAGGTAATTAGTCGGTCAAAAGATATGCTTTCCCAGAAAGGCTGTACTAATTTATTCTCAATAACCACATGAGAATAAACCTATCACTGGGTTCTACTTTAAAAGTATGTCAAGGTGACTGGTTATTACTAGGGACATTAAATATTTTACATGCTTATTTTGTTTATCTTTTAAGTACTCTTCTGATATCCTTTGTCCAGTTTTCTAATGGAGAGCTATTCTATTTCTTATTGATCTGTTAGAGACTTACAGTGACGGATTTTATCTTTTGACATACATGGTATAAATATATTCTTCAAATTAATTTTTATTTTACGTCTGATAACCACAATATTTCAGATCTATACAAGCAATTCTCACCTTTCTAATCAAACATTTCCTTGTGAAAATGTATCATTTTTTTCTCACCTTTGCTCTCCAAGTATTATACATCATCAATCTCAAGCAACAGTAATACTCTACATTTATTCTCTCCACAAATGGAAAAAAGTCTGTTTTGGCATCTAAGAGCTCTATAACTTTTTAAGTAAGACTTTAAAATGTGAAGAAAGGAAAGAGGAACATAATGAGAAACCTATGTTCTTAACTGAGGAAGTTTTTGAGGTATTCTACAAAATACAAAGCTATAAAAATTGAGCTCTATAATAAAGATAGGTACAAGTCTTTGTCTGAAATTAAATAATTTCACTTTTCATTACCTTATACAATGCCTCCTGAACTATATTTTCTTTTAGTCTCTGTTAAATCTTACCAGTTTCTTCCTCCAAAAGTTACTCAAAATTACCTTCTTAAAACATAAAACCTTCACAGGTTTCTATTTCTAGCTTTTCATGAACTATGATGATGTAGTTGTATTCTCCCTGATTGCTAATCATACTCTAGTGCTGTTAAGTCAAAATTAGGTTTGGAAAGGCAGTTTCTTTCATTTCCTCTACAACAGTGTAAATCAACAGTTTATTTGACTCTTTTCTTTGTAGAATCACTTAATTCATGTTTATGAAAAGTGTTCTTAAGTATCACTTCAGTTTCTCTCTTCAATTAATATCCTTTTTTTTGGTAAATCTGCAATAAATACCCTATTTTTTCATAAATGAAATTAACAAAAATGCAAAAATAAATCTTTCTTGTATTCATGGTTATTCCATAAGTCTTCGAGTTTCTCTGGAATAATTTATCCTTTTGTTCAGGGTTCCTTAATGAATCCTGTTCCAACAAGGCTTGATGAATACTCATATGAGTATTTCTTACATTAATTTCTTACAGATTTTACTTGTTATTTAATATATAAATTATTTCCTGTATTTTGAACTTTATAGATCATTGAGGGCATAAATATTGTCTGTAACATACTTTTCTTTCTAGTATCTTCTATTTTACAAAAGTGGGAACATTGTCAATGGCTAGTCATCTGTTTTATGTGATAAACTTTCCTGCCTCGCCCTCTGCTCCCCTCAGCCAGTGTACTTCAGTTGATCTGCCTGTTCTGGGCCCAACTCTGTCTCTGGTGAATCCTCTCACCACCCCACACCTCTGGCCTACACCCAGCTTGAATGCATAAATAAATAAATCTTTAAAAAAAATGCACATGCAAAAATAACAAAGTGTATCTAATAAAAATAATTACACATTACGCATAATGCATCAATCTAATACAAACATTGAATCATTAAAGTTGAAATAGAAGTGCCTATAGTTTAGAAAAAATTCTAGAATTATCATAATTAGGAAAAAAAATCTATGAAGCAATGTTTACTAATACAGATCTTATAAAGTTAAAAGACAATAGATATACCTGTAATGATCAATGAATTGTAAATAAAAAGTTTTAAAAATGCTTAATAATCCAAATAAAAATAACTAGCTAGAAAAGAAAGTTTAGCTTAAAAAGTTACTTCTATAAATTGATTTTTAAGTTAATAGCTACAATAACAGTAATACTTGGTAAAAATTCACATTGAATCAATTTTAAAACACCATACTAAAAATTTTGTTTGCTGAAATTACTTCATTTCATTCATTCATTCCAATAGTTATTGAATGACTTTGTACCATGTTTAAATGAAGATTATGTACAAGCTAGAAAATTAAATAACAACACAACAAAACCCAAAATGAGAAAACATATATACCTAGCTAAAGGAAAAAGAAAGGATATTATTTCTTGTAATTCTTTTCATAACTTACAATCTCCTTAGAAAAGAGATGGGCAATTTTCCCTGTAGAGTCTTGAACCTAAAGTCCATAATTCTCTGATATTCAAGCTCTATTGTGTTTTCTAATCTCCCATTATAGTGTGTGTTCCTAACATAGTATATTAAAGTAATTTTAACTTGTTTTAAGAAAAAAGGGGGGGAATAAAACTGCAAGGAAGATTATTTTCTACATTCTAATAATGAGGGCAGATAATACTATTTTGAAAAACTAAAAAGTTTTATATTAAAAGAAAACTCTAGTCAAAGTATTGCCACAAAAATTACAAAAAGGAAAATGTAATTATGAGCAGAGTTTTGCAACAAATAATGTGAAAAATCAGCACTAAAAAAACAAAAGTTGTGTATTACAGAAATAAAAATCCCAAGCATCTTACTAACATGAAAAGTCTAAAGGTAATATAAAATCATACACCTCCTCATGCCAGAAGGGCACAACCATGAAACTCAAAATGTGTTGGAAAAAGGTAGGTCTGTAGCTGGAGGTTAAAAAATAACTTGGGAATATTTTGATCACTTACTCAGGCCTTTTGATCCCATGTCGTCAGGGATCTCCTGTAGAGAGTAGTTCCCAGAGAGCAAGCAATAAAAAGATAATCAAAGAAAATAGTTGTCAGTAATGCATAAAATTGGTGCTACAATAAGAGACAGTTCCAAGACCATTGCAGGTACACATATTTTATAGAGCAGTTTTTTTTAGATTTCTGAATTCAACATCAACTAAATGTAACTTACTGAAAGAATGGAAGTTCAATCTTCGAGACTGATTAAGAGGTGTAAAATTTGAGAACATCTCTTGCTATTTTAAAAGTAAAATTCTGACTGCCTACATATAATGAAGAAATAGGATAAAATAAGTGATTCCAGATGATTTACTATCAGAGAATGGCAGTGTTATTCATAGAAATCAGTAAGTAGCATCTCAGGTATCCATGTTTTCCTCTCAAATATTCTGTGAGAGTATATTAAGTGTTTCTTATTACAATCCTTATATCAAATAATTCTACTTGAAACATGTAATTTAAAAATACTGTGTACTTTAAGAATTCCTAAGGTGACAGAAAAAGTTAAGACTGATACACAGATTTATATATGACTGTTAAGTTGCTTCTGATTAAGACAATTAGTAACCTGTTGCAGCTCTTGAAACTGTCTCCATGGTAACAACCAACTGCAGGGCAGTAGGTCCCTCTACATTTATTTTCAGTTGACCACTGGATTCACATACTTACGGTCAGCATCACTTGTTTCCTGCTCACTCTGGTCCTTGTTCTTGTAGAAGGGGAATTTTCGGGAAAAGAGGTTCTTTTTACGCTTGTCATTGAATGACTGCTGAAGAAGAGAAGGAGGGGCAAAACAAAGGGATGTCTACTGTCTGTGTGTACAAAGGCCCAGCCTAGTAGCTCTGTGGAAGCTGACTCTTGTGACCACAGTGTGCAGTTTGTATATTAATATTGCTTTAATCACATATAAAGAGAATTTCTAATTTTGTATTAAATACTCTAACATTACAACTGAAAAGTTTAAAAAATTTGAAGAGTGTAATTCAGTAATATCTAAAAATAAGGAGAAAGTGCTACTTGATAAAAAAGGAAGAGTAAAACAGATTAGCTATTATTATAATCAATACTACAAGCCAAGCTAACATATGCTCATCTCAATCCATATTTTCCTAACATTCCAGGTACTGGGTGCTCTATAGCAGAAGTTATTATAAATGTTATTCTAGCTGCTTAAACATTTTTTTTAATGCATTAGGTAATAATCTTCATTTTTCTTTGGCTTGAGTGCATTTCCTCCCATCCCCTTTTTTTGACACAAACTAACCAAAAAGAGCATTATTAGGAAAGAAAACCAACCGAGAAAATTGCTAGTGCTGAATATTTAAAAAAGAACAAACGAAAATCTTACTATTATTGTTTTTTATGGAAGAGAAAAAATACAACTAAAAGGCTTATGGCATGAATCAGAAACTGGGAAGAAAACTCTGAGGGGCCATCAAACACACAGTCTAAGAAAGAATTTATCAATGCCATCTAAGCGAGGAAGGAGATTCAAACTCTCCTGGCCAACTTGTATGTGATTACAACCGTTCCACTTACTGTTAAGCTCTATATACCTATTTTTTGAAGTTTAAAAAATAAATCAGATCCAATCCATTGACACCATGTACTGAATAGGGAACAAAAAGTTTGGTGCTTAGGAAAGCCCAAAAGGCAATGAAGACTATGAGGGAGTTAGACAGTTGATTTGATGTTCATTATACAGATGTTGGAAATATGTCTTCCCGTCTCTAAATTTATGCATTCATAGATTAAAGAGCATACAGCACAAAGAAAGATGAGACTATTAAAGAGGAACAGTTTCTTTTGTAATTTCTGTCACAGATATCTATGTCTGAAGGGAATAGTCTTGCCTATAAGAATCACTAGGAATTTTTTTTTTGAAGCAAGAACAGTATAAAGGAGGAAGTTTTGTTCTGATTTTTCTTGAGTTTAGCCACATTATAAGATGTTATAATTATTTTGAAGAATATCAATAACCAGGAAAGTATGTTTTTGGCATGCTTACATTTTTAAATGATGACAGATGAGTAAGGAGCCAAAGTAGATTAAAGTGATTTTTAAAAGCTCAAATTCTATTATTTGAAAGGATTTTGGTAAGAATCCTTACAAAAACTATGCTAACCTTTCATTTTTACCTTTTCATATTAATAATTCGGGATTAATATATTCATAGTTCATTAATTAAGCAGTTTATCTTGATTTCAACCTTAAACTTTAAAGGCTCTGATAAATCTAAACATAATTTAAAAATTAAGTTGATGAGAAAAAAATAATTGTGGGTGAACCTGGGCTTACAATTATTTTAAAAACAGTCAAGTAGCATTATTTGAGTAAGAATCTTTTCTTAATCCAAATTTTAGAAAAAAGAACTAGAAGAAAATATAAGTTTCAATAGAGAAATATTTATGGTAATCTAGGTTAGGGAAGGATTTAATCTTTTCATTCATATCAATCATTGGCTTTGAACTTAGTAATTTTTATGATCTCTGATGAAACTGATACGTGTTTAATAAAAGGTTATTTATCTCTCCTACTGCATATATAGTGGTCAGAGTCAGTTTCACAGCAAACAACCAAAAGAAACATGAAGTTTAAATGTTTTGATTTTTGATATCTTTGCAGTTAGCCAAATGAGATATCATAAATAGGACAGAAAAATGCTTGTTAGTTAAGAAATGTATTAATTATATTACATTTAAAATCTTCTAGATGAAGAATTTATTAAAAGTGAAAATAGCACAAGCAAACAAGACAAAAATGTGCAGGGAAAACCACAAAACTGAAGAAATAAACTACCTCCAGTTCCTCTATATATTCAATAAAAAATACTGTTTAATTACTTATTGTTATTAATGCTACATTGCAAGAGAGAGTGAAATAAAACTGATAAAATATCACAAATTTATAATATATATTAGGTGGCTAAATATAGAATTTTCATAGGTAGTATTTCAAAATTGTTAAGTGAATACATAAAATGTTAATGAGAAACTGAAATGTTAAAAGTCTGTAATGGAAATAAAGTTCACAAGCAACCATGTTAAGGAAAGGAAAAGAACTTAGTATGGGAAATAGTGTTACAGAAAGAAATGCAGTTCTGTATCAATGGCAAGCGTATTTTTACCCCACTCAGTATCATGCATACTTTTGGTGCTGTGTTAGAACACAGTGACTGCATAAAGTTGGTTACGGTCAACAAACAAGACTAAGATTTAAATATGTCGTTAATTTAGTAAACTTCTTATAGTATGAAAGAAAAGTTACAACATGCAACCTCTTTTTTCAATATATTGAAAGTGCATTTTATGAAATTATTTTCTAAGACATATATGAAACAAACAAAAAAATACTGTATTTCAAATCCTCAGCATACTTGGGATTTTCCCCTTCAATAAAAGTTTCTACTTTAAATTATACTATGTAATCTTTGCATTTTCTGAAATCTATAAGTTAATTTTAAAGGATTTAGAATTTCTAAAATAACTGAACGCATTTTATAATTTATTCAGATTTAATTTCTCTGCTGAGGATCATATTTCTTATTTCCTTATTTTTAATGCTTTAAGTCTGAGTGCTTAGTAATACCAGATGTGTACAGAATAAATTTATTTGTTAACTTTCCACATTCATTTGAATTATGATAAAAAGATGTACAAAACTGTGGCTTTAGATTAAAAAAAAAAACAAAAAACAAACCCAAAACATAAAACAGTGCTATAAGTAGCATTTCAGTACAACACGTGTTGAGCATTTCCTTCATGTTTAGTGCTGGAATATTCCAGAGCAGTAGTTATACACACAGTATAGGATGAAGCCTGAAATTTCCTCTTCAGCTATTAACATCCAAAATTTTTAGATTCAGGTAGAACTTAGACTAAATGAAAATAAATATATGTCTAAAATACATATGAAAGGATTTTGATATATTTCTTGGCAATCTACAAACTCTTCCTGTTACTGTCACTTCATTCCGACAAAATAAAAATCCACATTAATTCAAACATTTAAAAGATGGAATCTATTAATAAGTTATATTGGTGATAAAAGGGAGGAGAGAAGGGGAAATTTCCATGAATTCACTTGTAAAATCCTGTAAACTTACATTATAAACTAGTTAATAATTTGGGGGCCCTACTTTCTCATAATATTTATTAAATTAGTTATCAAGATTAATCTGATGACCCAAGTTTCTAATTGGACAACTGAATGAAGGCTGAATTATTTTTATTTCTAAAATAGCCTTAATCAGAGATATGTTGTTAAGAATATATAAAAATAACAGTTTTGATAATTTGAAAAGGTCTATGGAAAGGGTACTTTAATAAATTGCTTACTTTAGTATCTACTATTGTAAAAATCCATTACATTTTAATAACATAGCTCAACAAGAGTTATGAAAGGACCTATTATTCCCAATTTTTAATTTCCAAAATTAGGAGATTTCATATACTCACCCCTTTATCTCTTGTTTTAGAGTTGAATTTCACTGTTTTTAAACGAGCTCGTTCTTTCTTCTCAACCCTGTCAAAATATAGAACATGCTTTTAAAGAATATCAAACATACTTAACAGTCAAAACAATAAAAGTATCAGTTTTATAATGGGTATTTTTATATTCTAAAACCTTCAGAAGTCACGTAGGTTTGTATCCCTAAATTATTCAAATTTCTGAAATAGGAAATGCAGGACTCATTTTACTATGGAAAAAAACTTGTGAAGTATCAAAATACCATATATACTGTATGTATACTGACAGATGTACTCAATTTCATAATTACATTCAAATTATTATAAGGCACCAATTTTGAGTTTAGCAATTTTGCAAGTTTTCTAATTTGTTTTGTCATTTTTAAGTTCTAGCTTAGCATGGAACACATATGCTAAACACAAAGCTTAAGAGAGAAAGTCAGTGGAGGGAAATGTTAACAACTGGTGAAAAGTAGGTGAAGGATATGTGGGTGTTTCTTGTACTACTTTTGCATTTTTCTTGTACTTACTTTTCTGCAGCTCTGATATTTTAAAAAGGTGAAAAATAAAAACATTATGCTCCAATGATATGGATGTGTAAATACATAAAGTAACCAATTACAGTATTTTTGGAGGGATTTACAAAGCCAGGTAACTTTATTTAACTCTATGAAAGTAAAATGGGTGCCTGGGGACCAGGGTTAAGAGGGAACCTGTATAGCTTTTAGATTTTTTCGAATTGTATTAAAGTGTTACCTAAACAAACAAAACAACAATACAAGTTTCATGTAAATACTGATACTAATATGAATCTGGCACTACATCACGTAAATTAAGATTTATAAATCCTCAATTTCACCATAATAATTTTGTTGGTATATGGAAGAAAACCCTAGTAAAACTGCCTATGAATAAATTATTTTCTTTATTATATAACAATATAGTTTTTACTATGGGTACAGCAGAACTTTGGAAATCACGGATTTAAAACATGCCTTACTATTCTACAACAATCCTGAAGATGCATGACATGAGTAAATAACTTCTAATTTTGCCTAGGCACTTACTGAGGGCACCGCAAAACTAATATTTAGTAAGTAAATATTTACAACTTAAAATGGCTTTCCTTTTTAGTCATTATCTTGTTTAGTAAACAGCTGAGTGACTTATGTTGTATTTACTTATAAATACTCTTCTTGAAAGAAAGTTAAGACTTGTAGGAACTGTAATCCTTTGTGCTATTACTGGAAGAAAAGAGTTCTAAGAAGAGAGTTCTATTTAAGAAAACACAGTTTTGAATACATGCAAGAATGAAATTGCATAATTAGGTGTGGTTTCATACTGTATTTTATGTGAGAAAAAATCATGTTCTATACTATGTTCTACACTGGTATTCATGAATTTGGGGATTTATAAAGAGTTCTTACATCACTTCTGGTGATGCAGAATTTTTATACACGATGAAATAAATCTCTTTCCACCAAAGACAGATGTAGTTCTCATTTGTTGCAGGCACACATAAAGCCTTTCAAAGACATAAGACTCCAATGGATAAGACAATTTTAGGAAAAATTTTAGGACCTTGATATTTAAGATGTGACATTTCTACTGACTCCATAAGAAACAGAGCAAACACTTCTGAATTTAAAGCAGATTATTTACTACTGCAGAAAAAAGGTTGTGCTGAGGGGCTGTATGGTTAAAAGAGGAGTTGCCACCAAATATACTATGTAGCCAAGTAACTGGCTCTTACCTAATATATGAATCCAACAGTCATGAACTCCCAAAACCACAATTACAAATCTTGGTAATAATTTAATTTTCCCATTCTTTAAGTTCTGCAAACAGGTGTACACACACACACACACACACACACACACTATACATATGGAGGAGGTGTCTATGACTAGGTACATGGTTTGGCATATTATCAATAATAGTGATTTAACAAAGCATAAATCCAATATATAAATTTATATATAAATTCACAGATCCTACAGAGGGTTCTCTAAACCAAGATGAATCTTTTGAAAGACAATCTGCACTTAACACTTTTGCCACTAGATGGTATGTGCCAATAAATCACTAAAATAAATGTTTAAAAGCAAAGAGAAAAGAGCAGTGAATATACCATACTTCTAAATTAAGCAAGAAAAAAGGGATGAAAGCAGTTAGGATTTTCCTAAAAATTTTGCATTTTATTTTTATGTATAAAGGAGACAATGCAATCAAAACTCCTGAAAGCTTAGGTTTTATCATTATCTACAAAGAAAAACTACAGAGGATTTTGATACTCTCCCCCTTGGTATAAATCACAGCATGTTGATTTGCAATTTATTTATTTTGTTTTTTGCAATTAGTAGAAGTCTTAGAGAAATTTTTTGGGGCTTCATATTTTCTAGTTATGTTATCGGTTACAAAAATAAGGTGAATAAAATTAAATACTTGTGAGATACAACATAGAATACAAAGCATAAAATTAACTCCTCAAATAAAAGAAATTTAAAGGAACAGTAATTATTTATGTTGCTCAAATTTCAAATGTTAAGACTGTACCAGATCTGTATTTACCTGCGTTTACTAGGAATCACCCCAACTTCATCACTCTCACCATCTGGTGTAACCTGCCTGGCTTGCCACCATTCATCATCAGAAGCATTAATAACATGTAGGATATCTCCAAATTTGAAGTTCAGTCCCTGACTGGGAAGGCCACTGTCTTTAGTCTTGTCATAATCAAAGAGGGCTCTATTTTAATATGGAAAAAAAAGTGCAAAATTACTTGTTAGAATATTAATTAAACATAGGATTCTGAGACAGCTTGGATAGGTAAATATAGATAAATGAATAACATGTCATGGTAGGCAATATAATACAAGCTCAATTTTGTATTACATACAAGTAAACAATTTTAAAAAAAGCAAAATTAACTTGTTACAGTTAATAGTTTATTTCCCTCAATATAGTATAAGAAATTTAAAAAATGTTTTATTTAATTTAGTGACAACCTATATTGAATTTTAAAACGAAGACCATACTGAGGGTTATTCTAAATTAATACAAGTAGACATAGACACTCTTACCCAAAACTTTTCTAACACAATGTTACTTCAATAAAAGAGAAAAAAAAAGATACTTCTCTTTATTTTGACTTGACACACGTGGAAAACAAATTCCCTGACAGATTTGAATCATTTGTTGTAGACTGTAAGACTAGATCAATGTTAGCTCATTAATTATTCCTTCCATCTGTTCACCAAACGATAGATAACAGGGTTTTCAGCATCAGTAACAGCATCAGTTTGAGAAGGGTTGGTTCTAGATTTTCTTTGAATGTATGGAAGAATTCACCAGTGACACCATCTTGTCCTGGACTCTTAATTTATTATTATTTATTGATTATTGTTTTAATTTCTTTACTTATTATAGGTCTGTTCAGCTTTTCTTCTTCATTATTCAATCTTAGGAGGTTGTATGAAACAAGGAATCGAGGTTGTTCAATTTGTTGGGATATACAGATGGTTCACAGTACTTTCTTACCATCTTTTGTATTTCTTTGGCATCCATGGTATCTCCTTTTTCATTTCTGATTTTGTCTGAGTCTTTTCTCTTTTTTTCTTAATGAGTTTTGCCAATAGTTTATCAATTTTGTTATGTTTTCAAAAAAACAGCTCTTCATTTCAATGATCATTTTCATTGTTTTTGGTTTTCTATTTATATCTACTCTGATTTTTATCACTTTCTTCCTTGAATTTTGGGCTTTTGTTGTCCTTTTTCTGGTTCTGGTAGGTATAAGGTTAGATTGTTTATTTGAGCTTTTTATTTTTTGCTGAGATTAGTACTATGATAAAATTCCCTCTTAGTACTGCTTTTACTGCATTCCAAAGATTCTGGTATATAGTATTTTCATTCTCATCAGACTCCAGATACATCTTGATTTCTTCTTTGATATCTTCAGCGAGCCAATAGTTGTTCAGTGGCATGTTATTTAATATCCATGTATTTGTGGGTTTTCTGGTTTTCTTCTTATAGTTGACTTCTAACTTCCAACTAGAGAAAATAGTTAGTATAATTTTGATCTTTTAAAATTTATTGAAATTGTGTGTTCCAATTTATGATCTATCCTTGAGAAGAATGTATATTCTGCTGGTTTTGGATAGAATGTTCTGTATATAACTACTATGTCCATCTGGGCCAAAGTATCATTTAAGTCTAAGGTTTATTTACTTTGTCTGGAGGATCTATACACTGATGTAAATGGGGTGCAAAAGTCCCCTACTATTATTGTGTTGTTATTATTTCTCCCTTTAGATCTGTTAATATTTGTTTTATATATTCTGGTGCTCCAATGTTGGGCACATATATATTGATGATAAAGAAAACAAAGAATGTAACCTTACAATCTATACAGTATTGTAAGTTAATGCTACCTCAATTGAAAATAAATCAATCATTTTCCCCCTCCCCCCTTAAAAAAAAAAAAGGACTACAAGACAGGACCTGAGCAATTTCATTTAGAATATAATTTATTCATTTGTTCTAATTTGGCAAATAGAAATTAATATACAAATCATGTCCCTTTCCTGTTGTCCAAATTTTAGGAACTGATTTTTTGACATAAAACTGAAAAGGGGTAGAATTAATTAATGGCTAACTGAATGAACTAATTAATGGTTGTTTTTGTTTTTACTGTGTTCATTCAAGTCTCCCAGAGCTAATGGTGTGAGGGAAGTAGGTGCAAACAAGAAGTGGGAAGGCTAGCACATACATTAAAATTGCATATAAAACACTGGGCTTTATTAGAAGGATGAATAAAAATATTAGCATTAGTCTCCCTAATAGTATCAGAAGGAAGGAGAGATTAATGAAGAATGATACAGATTATGTGCAGCAATCAACATTAAAATAATAGTATAATTAAGTGCTCAGTAAAAGCTCTACTTAAAAAAGTATACAGAATACAATTGGGTATCTGTATTAAGTCTTATTTAGTAAATAAAAACTAAAGAATAATCTATATTCCAAATACCAATTGGTATTTATTTAATACTAATAGATCCATGCTGTTAGATTAATCTTATGTTACAGAAAAAAAACAACATGTTTGTCTTCGCCCAAGTGTTTATGTAGTAGCACTATTCACATTTAAAATTATTATTTATACATGCTCTCTTTACTCTTATGGAAAGTGCTATAGTAATTAAATGTTACTTAAATGGAGAGTATTTTATTGTAAGAGGATACAGGTAAATGTAAGTATTGGATATGACAGAGCAACAATAAATGTCATCAGTAATATATAAATCGAAAAAAAAAATTCTGACAGTTATTTTGTCTTTATCATGCAATTATCATTCAAGGAGTTAGATAAGACAGTCTATTATTATACAAAATATTAGTGAAATCATAATAATATTTAAACTCATTAGAGATAAACTGTCAGGAAATCAAGCATAAAAAAAATTTCCTTGGTTTGCAATATATTTTTCTATAGCACAACTAAGTTAGTGAAACACCTGAAAGAATCTGTATGCATAAATAAGGATTGCCATAGAAGTAAAAAAAAATTACCTGACATAGAGAGATCGCTTCTGGCTAGTTCGAAGAGAACCTGATCCTGAACTAATGCTACTGTTCATCATCTGTTCCCGTAAATCATGTATTTTGGCTTCAAAACGACTGTATTCTGATTGAAGAAAAAGAGAAATTTTTATTTTATATTCTAAAAAAACCAAATTACTTGAAGATAAAAGTATTAAATATGAAAGTGGTCTTTCAATTCATTAAGTGTGGCTAGAACCTTTAAAGAAAAATCTGTATGAGATCTGGCCAATTTGCAAATTAAATAAATCTTCTAAGGGTACCATAAAATTGGCTGAATGCAAATTTTCTCATGTTATTTTTTTCTATGATTATAAAATATTACCCATGTGCAGAACTTGGTCCTCTTTTTCTCTTTTGTTCCCCCCTTACCACCATCACTTATATTCCTTTGTCCCTTACCTTTCCACCCCCTTAACCTCAGAACTCTTAGGATATTTACTGATGTCCACTGGTTTTTGAAAGTGTTTTTACTTTATTGAGTTGTCTAGTATGTAAGTGTCCAGTATTTGTTTTTATTGTTCTTTGCTGCACATCATTCCCTCAAAGTCCCTCCCCATTTTGTTGAAAATGGCTGTATTCCATTCTTTCTTTTGGCAATATAGCATTCCATGGTACGGCTTTACCACTTCTGATCCAAGTGCATGCTGATGGACATTTAGGCTGCTTCCATGTACTAACTATTGTAAATAATGCTGTCATAAGTTTTATGGAAAATACAGATTTTTGTATTGAGGATTTCATATTTTGTGGATACATATGCCTAAGAGTATGACTGTTGGGTTATATGGTGTTTAATTTTAATAATTTACTTTAACTCATTTTAAAATGTATAATTTTTTTAAACTTTATAAATCTTATATGCTCCTAAAGTTTACATCACATTTAGTCAATAAAAATACAATTTCGACACATCAAATAGCTGTATTAATTTTATATTACTAATTTAAGTGTAAATTTAAAAAATAGAAATTAGGGTTTATTCTATTTTATACTTAAAAAAGTATGTAATAAGTTATACTAGGTGCTTTGTTTACTGACTTTTTCCACATGAGGCAATCAGTTAATGTTATGTTCTTAAATATAGAACATGTATACGTTAATAAAATGGGAAAAATATGCCTTAAAAATCTAGCTAATAAATTTACCGGATTTTATAAATTTTCAAAATAAGAAACAAAACCAACCTGAAATAGTACACATTTTATAATATTGTTATACAAAAATGATTTTGAAGATAAATTATTTAAATTATTTATTTTAAAACACATTAAAAATAAGAGGTGGAGTCTAAACCTATTAATAATAAAACCCTTGAGCACTTTTTCAGTAACACTGCAATTACTATATGGTTATATACACATGTCTTTTCTTTCTTTATAACAAACTCTTTTATAGACAATTAAGTTAGATCCCATCAGATTTTCTTAAAATACCAGTCTTTTAGCTAGAGCAAAAAAAGTTATTTGCAAGGTTAGATAGTTTAAGAAAAAAGACTAAACATGACTGCTATTCGATTATCTTGTTTCATCAAGTCATCAAGTTTGTTTTATGGATAAAAAGATGAATTGAAGCAATAATTTATCAAAAAAAATTTAAAAGCTGGGACACGCCCCCAAAACATGGCGGCGAACAGATGCTAGGATCAGACTCTCCCACAAAAAATCGATTTATGGAGAAAAATATCCCTAACTTTGAGAGCTGACTCAAAGAGAATCGGATACCCTATGCAATACAATCAACCCTGGGGGTGCTTTAGACTTAAAAATAAACCGAAGAGTTGGAGTAAAGAGAAGAGAAAAGACATTGGACTCCACACAAAGGAGCAGCAGAAAGGAGAGGTGGTGAACTGGCTTCCCCTGAGAGCCACTGAATACAAGGTTAGAAACTGCGGTGAGGTCGGAGCGCTACTGGGAGCGCGACCCCCACTCCCCCACCCCACAACCCCCCTCTCTTCCCTGCGTGGCAGCCCGGAGGAGCAGGAAAGGGGGAGGGTCACTGCGTCCCATCCCCCATCTGGGGCTAGGTAACATCTTAAAGGGGAGAAAGTCCAAGCAAGAAACATCCCCCACTGGTTGCTAGGTGATAAATTAGCCAGAAAAACCAGTTAGGCCGGAAAACCTCCTGCGGAGACCACCTCAAACATCCTGGGCTTTAGACTGCAAATTGATCCCAAGCTGATGGGAGGGATGGCATTTAAGGACTATTGACTGACAATCCCCAAAACCCCTCCCATACCTGTTGCTGAAACTATCTCTTGCTGAAACTATCTCTGACCACACCCTCCCCTGCAAAGTGTCAGCATCTTGGCACCCGGAGGGCAGCAAAACAAACAAACAAACAAACAAACAAACAAACAAACAAACAAACAAGAAAAGACCTCAGCAGGTGGTGAACACAGCCCAGCACTTGCCACACCCCCAACTTCTAGGTGACTGCACACTGGCACCCTAGAAACTAGGGGAGGAGAAATGCTGATCAACAGCCACCCACAGCCTCCACCCCTGCACCCCTTCCTGGAGTAGCAGGCCCCAAGCAGCAGAAAAGAAACTAAGACCAGGAGCTCCCAACCCCTCCCCAACAGACATAACCCCAGGGGCAGGAATAGCCCCAGGCAAACACTGGAGGAAAGGGAAAAAAAAAGTGGGGGGAAGGGAGGAGGCGATAAAGGATAGAAAGACTCCCAGCAAGGACTAATGACAGCAGCAACAGCAAGACAACATCTGTCACTAGAAAGGAGGGGCTGAACCCCAGCAGGGGACCTAACCAGAAACCCCAGAACCTAAGAGCAAAAGGACTACAGAACTCCAAATTCACATCTTCCCAATACTTTTTAGATTATTATTATTTTTATTTTTTATTTTTTACTATTTCATTATTATTATTATTATCTTTTTTATTTTTTTAACTTTTAACCTACCTTTTTCTCTTGGTCCTTCATTCCTACTTTTCTTCATCTTCATTCCCCTTTTCTTTCCTCTCCCTGTTTTTGTTTTTGTTTTTTTCTTTTCTTTCTCTCTTTTCTCTTTTCTTTCTTTTTTACTACAAACCACCCCTTCATCTTCCCTAATTCAACTCGGAACCGGAAACACACTGGAGACATGCCACGAGAAACACAAAAATTCAACAAAGAAAATAAGAAAATCCAGAAGATACCCAGGCACAGCCAAGGCAACTCAGACACTAGAGAACCACAAACACTCCTGAGCAAGTAAAACCAGGAGTCATGCCCACCAGCACCAGCGGAAAGCTACAAACAGAGCAAAGCAGAAAACCAACAACGGGAAAGAAAAAAGTCACAAATGACCCTCAAAACAATACATCACAAAAAGAAAATCCCTCTCCAGAACCCATTAATATGGACATAGAAGATTACATCCACCTAACAGATAAAGACTTCAAAATAGCCATCACAAAAAAATTGATAGAATTAAATGAAAAGAACAAAGAACTGAGGAATGAGAATGAATGCATAAAGAAGAAATTGAAGGAACTGGAAGATTTAAAAGAACTGAAGAAAGAGAACGAATCCATAAAGAAGAAACTGAAGGAAATGGAAGATTTAAAAACATTAGTAGAGGAGCTAAAGAAATCCAGGGAAAGCCAGAAAAGTGAATTAAAAGATATGCAGGGAAGAATAAGCACTCTGGAAGATAAAGATACTAACAGAATCAAGGCAGAAAAGGAAAGAGAAAAACAAATGAAAAAGAATGAGGAAAAGCTTCGAGAACTATCTGACACCATGAAAAAAGGAAACATCAGAATCATAGGAATCCCAGAAGGAGAAGAGAGAGACAAAGGAACAGAGAAACTTCTCAAGGAGATAATTGAACAGAACTTCCCAAACATGAAAAAGGAAACAAAAATTGACATACAGGAAGCCAGACGATCTCCATATTATTACAACGAAAGAAAAAAAAACAGCAAGACATATGATAGTAAAACTACTGAGAATTCAAGACAAGGAAAATATATTGAAAATGATGAGGGCAAAGAAACAAATAACCTATAAAGGAAAGCCAATCAGGCTGACATCAGATTTCTCTGAAGAAACACTACAGGCAAGAAGAGATTGGAGGGACATATATAACACACTGCATGTCAACAAATGTCAACCAAGAATACTCCACCCTGCAAAGCTCTCATTCCTCTATGAAGAAAAAATACGGACCTTCTCCGACAAACAGAAACTACAGAAATTCATCACTACCAAACCCCCACTCCAAAGAATACTAGAAGAAGTCATGAAGACAAATCCAACAGAAGACAGACCAGGAAACACAGAATAAGGTAAGAATTAGAACCACAAAAGGGTAAACAAATAAACAAAATATATGGATAACAGTGTAACAATATTAACTCTAAATGTAAATGGACTAAACACACCAATTAAAAGACACATCATAGCAGGATGGATCAAAAAACAGAATCCAACCTTCTGCTGTCTACAAGAAACATATTTAATTGCGAAAGATAAACAGAGATTAGAAGTTAAAGGATGGAAAACAATCCTACAAGCAAATGGACCAAGAAAGAAGGCAGGAACAGCTATACTTACATCAGATAAAATAGACTTCAAACTTAAGAAGGTAAAAAAGACAAAGCTGGTCACTACATCATGACAAAGGGGACAATAAAACAGGAGACTATAACAATCATCAACATATACTCCCCAAATGAAGGAGCACCAAAATATATCAGACAATTATTATCATCCCTGAAAACACACATTAAAGAAAATACATACATAGTAGGAGACCTCAACACCCCACTTTCTCTATTGGACAGATCAAGAAGACAAAAAGTAACCAAGGACATTAAAGCTCTAAATAAGGACCTAGACCACATGGGATTAACAGAAATCTATCGATCACCTCACACCCGAAAAATTGAATACACATTTTTCTCAAGTGTGCACGGAACATACTCCAGGATCGATCACATATAAGGCCACAAAACAAACCTCAACAGATACACTAAGATCAAAATTGTACCAGCGTTCTTCTCTGATCATAAAGGAGTCAAACTGGAAATAAATCATGAAAAGGAAAAAAGAAACCGCCTTACCTCATGAGACTGAAACCCACATTACTGGAAAACCAATGGGTCAACGAAGAGATCAAAGAAGAAATTAAAAAATATCTAGAACTGAATGACAATGAGGACACAACTTTCCAGAACGTCTGGGACACAGCAAAAGCTGTGGAAAATATATAGCATTACAAGCTCACATCAAGAAACAAGAAACAACCCAAAGAAACAATTTAATCTCACAATCAAAGAACTAGAAAATGAACAACAAAAAACCCCAAAAGACAGTTTAAGAAAGGAAATAATAAAAATCAAAGCAGAAATAAATGAAATGGAAATTAAAAAAACAATCCAGAAGATTAATGAAACCAAGAGCTGGTTCTTTGAAAAAATAAACAAAATAGACAAACCACTAGCCAGGCTTACAAAGAAAAAACGAGAGAAAACACAAATAAATAGGATCATAAATGAAAAAGGAGAAATCACAATGGACACAGCAAAAACAAAAAAAATAATCAGAGATTACTATAAACAGCTATACGGAAACAAGTATAACAACCTAGAGGATATGGACAAATTCCTAAAACTATACAATGGACAAATTTCTAAAACTATACAATCACCCAAAACTAGACAAAGAAGATACAGAACACCTAAACAGACCAATCACAAGTAGTGAAATTGAAACAGTAATTAAAAACCTCCCCCAAAACAAAAGCCCAGGACCAGATGGTTTCACAAATGAATTCTACCAAACATTCAAAAACGAAATAGTCCCTATATTACACAAACTCTTTCAAAAAATCGAGAA